>SZWC01000004.1:156008-185263 GCA_023375785.1 Penium margaritaceum | reverse complement strand
CCGTGGCAGCTACGGGTGCACCCGGAGCTGATGGTGATCGGTGGCCGCATTGGAGATCGTGACAACCCGACGGGACTCCAGATCTTCCAGGGATTTACCCAGGAGCTATGACATGACAGATCCCTGAGGCGGGCCCTGGTAACATCGGAGGGACGACGGGCGGCAGACTACTAGCTTGGAGCTGGCCGACTACCGTTCCAGAGCCCCGGATACTGCCGGGACTCCCTACTGTTTTTCTGCAGCCTGTAGGAGTTTTTTTGGCGGACTGGCCATGAGCCCAATTTGCATGTCTTTGCTTTGCGTGTCCACCGTCTGATGATGGATGCATGCATGTGACCAGTCGTAGCGTCTGTTTTTTTATCTTGCACGTCTAGGTTCAGACGACGTAGCATTCTGATATGTGTGCGCAGAGCTACAGCCAAAACAGTGGTTTTGGGCCGTTTTGAGGACAGCTCTTGGACCGCCGCGTGCGACACCCGCTGTGCGTTGCGGCAGGTATTTAGGCCATGGACCTGTCATTTGTTATCTCCCTCTGCAATTATATTCAGTTTGAGTTTCCTGACACTCTGTTTGTGTCCCTACCCAGACCCTTGCAGTTTTGTCTCTAACTGGTGACTGTTGTCACACGCTGACCTGGCGCTGACGCCTAGTGTCGCGGCAAGTGGTTAGGAAGGTTCTAGGAAACTTCTCGAACACTTCCCCCCATTTACTCGTGATGTCTTGTCACATTAGCAAACATAGGTCGTGAGAAAATTTTAGGAAGCTTCCTAGCACGCTTGCCACTAACTAGGCATCAACGCTTAGTGAGCTCCCGGCGTCAAGACAAGTCGGATGTGAAATGGCAAGGGTTTGGCTAGACGACACAACATGGTGTCAAATATGCTTCCATTAATGAACACATGCAGAGAGAGATGACAACTGAGCAACAATCAGCCTAAATAGTTGCTAGCCGCCTAAAGTCGCTACGGGCGGCGGTGTTTTCTTACTTACTTAAAATGGCCTAAAACCACAGTTTTGGCCGTAACTCACTGCTTAGATGTCAACATCACCCGTTGTCTGCACCGTAACATGCACAACAATGAGCTCTACGCAACGGACCCACGCAAGGTGAGTTTCCATCATCTAGACACGAATAGCAAGCAAAACAAGGAAATTGGCCAAAATGGCCTATCCACCGAGAAACACTGGAGCACCCAGAACTGCACTAGGAGCACCCATAAATGTACGAGTGCAGTACCGAGACGTCAGTGTGTGCTTTCCACAATAGGAAGCACACAAAAAGTTGCAAGTCTTCTCATCGCACCTGTACAGGCTACCGGGTGCGTGAGTCTCGACCACTGAGAAAACTCCAGCAATGGCAGACCTGCCAGTGAGGCTGTAGAGATGCATCATCTGCGTCACACCTCTCATGTCGTAGCTGCTGGATAAGTCCCTGGAAAATCCGGAGTCCCGTCGCGTTGTCTCGATCTCCAATACGACCGCCGCTCACCATCAGCTCTGGGTGCACCCGTAGTTGCCACGGCCGTGGCTCGTGACGGATGGAAGCCACACACACCAAAACTCCCTCTTGCTAACACATCTGTCAACAACACAATGACTGAGCAAAGGCAGGACAGGATGGCTCGGGAAACCAATCATGGCAAACACCGATCAAGCATACTACAGCACAAGGTCTCCTCATGACAATGGTGCATCCCACCAAGTGCCCGGGTCTCGACCATGCAAGAAATGAATGACACACCTACATGTCAAACATCATGGATGACAGATAGAGAAACAACGTCTCCTCGTGACCCCGAAAAGTTTCTTTGGGTTGCTGGGTCTCGACTGCATCATGCATGGATCATGCATAACACATGTAGGCTATGGGTCTCCACGTCACACCGGTAGAACTCACGAGGTGCGCGGGTCTCGACTAGCATAATCTCGAGCCTAGCATCATGCCGCACCCCAAGTAACCTCGCTGTCCTCAAAAGAGTGTCAGGCAAGAGCCCACACACCAACACCCCCTGAGCTGCAGAGGCTGACAGCACGGGCAAAGCTGATTGCTGGTCCTAACACAATCCTTGAGGACAGGCCACATGCCCCTACACTGCAATAGTATGGGTGACGACGATGCTGGTGAGATGTACTCCCACAAAGCCTCATCCCGGAGCGTTGTCATCGCTGGTGTCGTCGTCATTTTCGTCACTACAATCGTCGTTTGTTGATGTGACTGGTGCAGCGCTGGGCGCCTCCTTCAAGACAATCTCCTGTTGTATGGCCTCCAACTGCTGAGTTGCATATTGCCTCGCGACCTCCGTAGCGTCGAGGCGTGTGTGGAGCTCGACGAACTCTGACGCGGTAGTCGACTGGCTGGCTACATCTGCAGCATGTAGGTAGTAAGTCGAGGAAGGAACGTGAGGATAGACCTCAATTGTGTGCGTGTTGGCACGAGCCAGAGCCTCCTTCAGCCTCGCAGTCTCACCCCGTAGGAAAGAGTGGAGCTGCGCCTTCTCGTCGCAAAAGTCGACGACCTCTGCGTCAATCGTCGACTCAAGTGCCACCGAACCACGAAGTGCTAGTAGGGCGGGAGCGTAAGACAATGAGTCGCCATGTAAGTCGTCTGGGGCTATAGGAACGGCTGCTGCAAAGGCACGTACTGCTCTTGACATACCTGTCGCTCGGTCATCAGCTGCTGGGTGGGCATCAGCATGTGTATGTACAACTGCATCCACGGCGACTTCATGGTCACCGAAGGTGTGGTCAGTGCCGTGGTGCTCCTCGTGACCCCTGGTACGCAGCCCATCATCCACCTGCTGCTGAAGGTCAGCCTTTCCCAGACGTGCATCCTGTAGCGACCAGCCAGCTGCCTCGAGACGCAAGTGTTCATCCTCCACACACTCCTCGACAACCTGTCGTGCTGGAACATCCGCTCGAGCCACCACTGCCTCATGCTGGTCGACCGTACAGCGTAGGCGCTTGGGTACAAAAACTGTAGCTCGGACAAGAGTACCTGTGTCCTCGGCCGGAACCGCCGTGGTGTAAGCGATACCGGTCAGGGCAGCGAGGAGTCAGAGGTCTGCATCTCGCTCTGCATCCTCCATGTCGCACACGCAGACGTCTGCTCTCACTGAGGGGCCATCTCATGCTCGTGTCGCGGCTACTACAAGAACAACAACGCACTAGGCCTCTACATCTGCCTCCGACCCTACGTCCGACCACTCCACGACGGACGAGTGATCCTTACAAAGGAAGTCTGCCTTGTCTTTGTGGTCCATCACGTGCTCCTGCTCCCCAGTACTATCTGTCTTAACCACCTGGGCGTTTGCTAGGGGCCGAGTATCAGCATCTCTATCATCTTCTCCTGCTATTGCTCCTTGCACCATGGCAACTGTCTCCACACTAGCTAATGCGGGAGCGCACACACCGTCAGGCGCAGCTCTTGCATCGGCCGTCGTCATGTCATCCGCCAACGTATCAACGAGCACCATCTCCATTCCTGACTCTGATTAAGCCTCGGACCAATCCTCCTCCGACAAAGAATCTCCATCAGGGTGAGCGTGCGTTCAATGCTGTGGTGCCCCTCATGACCCCTGGTGCGCAGCCCATCATCCACTTGCTGCTGGAGGTCCGCCTGTCCGAGACGTGCATCCTGTAGTGACCACTCAGCTGCCTCGTGACGCCTGTGTACATCCTCTACACACTCCTCGATAGCCCGTCGTGTTGGGGCATCCGTTCGAGCCACCACTGCCTCCTGCTCATCCACCGCAGAGCATAGGCGCTTGGGTATAGGAACTATAGCTCAGACAAGAATAGTTGTGTCCTGAGCTGGAACCGTTGTGGTGCCTGCAACACCGGTCAAGGCAGCGAGGAGTCGGAGTTCCGCAGCTCGCTCTGCATCCTCCATGTCGCACATGCGGACGTCTGCTCTCACCGAGGGACCATCTCGTGCTCATGTCGTGGCTATTACGAGAACGGCAACGCACATGGCCTTTACATCTGCCTACGATCCTGCGTCCGATCACTCCACGACGGACGACTGATCCTCATAGAGGAAGTCTGCCTCATCGTGGTGGTCCATCACCTGCTCTTGCTGCCCAGCGCTATCTGTCTGAACCACCTGGGCATCTGCTTGGGCTGAGTATCAACATCTCTATCACCTGCTCTTGCTGTTGCTCTTGGCACCATGGCAGCTCTCTCCTCACCAGCTAACATAGGAATGCATACACCGTCACGCGCAGCTCCTGCATTGGCTGTCGTCATGTCATCTGCCAAGGTATCAACGAACACCATCTCCATCCCCGACTCTGACTCAGCCTCAGACCAATTCTCCTCCGACAAAGAGTCTATATCAGGGCGAACGTGTCCCCCCGCCAAACTCTTTGCTAGGTGAGTCTGATGTGTAGCGTCATCCGCCTCAACCATCCTACGCTGTAGAGCAGTAGCCTCACCAATGCCGAGCTCCACCATGGTCGTCAGCGGACAAACCATCCCCCCCACGACTGACACCTCGGAAGGAGCCGTGGGGACTCTGGAGACCAACCCGTGGACAGGAGACGAGGGGGTCTCGTCACCTGAGAATCCTCCCACAGCTGCATTTGATGGTGCTGCCTGTGCGCGCCATGCAAGACGAGCAACTTGCCCCTGCACACGACGAGTGCAAGAACGAGCGGTACGGAGAGGGGCTGAGGGTCCGTCCATCGGTATGATGCTACTAGACCATGTGCTTGATGTTCCCGACCTTCATGTGTTGGATGGCCATATCTCCTGGCAAAAGCATTGTGGCGTCACCCGGTGATGTCTCCACTGAAGGAGGAGGTGGGGAAGGTCGTACCCAAGGGGGATGCCACCTAGGAGGGCGTTGTCGGCACTAACACTAGCCATGCTGCCTATCTCGACAATAGTAGATTTGAAACCCTAAAGACAAGTGGGGTGCGTGCCACAGCTACATCGACAATTGTGCTTGTGGCGACTCCACGACTGAGGCTCATGCGTACACCTCGGTGCTGGCAATTCCCATGGGAATACTGCGTAGCTCATGTCGAGAGCTTAGCGTGGGTGATAGTCCTGCACACTTGATCTCGGTGGTGCAAAGAGCCACGTAGAGGGATGCAAGTGGAGCAACGTCTCTCAGACGGGCTGAGATGTCATCAATCACGGCCACAACCTCAGATGTAATGTTGCACTATCGCCACACGATGACGATGACGCAACTATCGCAATGCGCGACCTCAATTCGCCTCCGGTGCCGCCGATGCTGCACCGGGTACCATCGTCAGCCGATGGCTGTGGCCTCAAGCCACCTTTGCTGCTGCTGCTACTATCGCGACTCTCGTGGCGGCTGCGGCTACAACAGTTCCCGTCGTCAGCCCACGGTGGTGGCCCCAAGCCACACTAAAAGGTAGAATATTAAGAAAAACTAAAGAAAACAATCCCTTCCTAAATCCAAAGGGAGTAGGAGGGGCTCCCCCTCCTTTTTTTTGTTTGGGGTTGGGTCACCGAACAATTGGTTCCAGTCGAGTACCTCTTCCCGGGGCTTTGCTCGAGTGCCCCACTCGAGGAAACCCCGCACACCCCTTTTTTGGCTCGACCCTCACAGCGAGCGCAGTGGAGGGAGAGGCTCGCTCTCCCCCTTGCATGCTGATGTGGCTATTGCTTGCTGCTGTGGCTGCTGCCTGCTCCTGCTACTACTACGAATGCTGCTAGAATTTCTTGCCGATGTTGTGGTTGCTAGTGTTGCTGCTGCAGCTGCTGCTCACCGCCGCTGTCGCTACCGCTACTGGTGCCTGCTTCCGTAGCTGATGGTGCAGCTGCTACCCGTCGCTGCTGCTGTGGCTGCTTTTGTAGCTGCTGCCTACTGCTGCTATGGTTGGTGTAGCTCGCGGCTACTGATGACGCCGCTATTGCAAGATGTTGCCGTCGTTTTGCGCTGCCACTGCTCACTTCCTTCGCAAGATGCTTCTGCGAGCTACATCTTCCTTCCTTTTTTTTGTGTGTGTACAAACCATTGACGAGACACGGCTGCTGCTGACACCCGGTGCTCCTGCTATAGTGGCTGCTGTCTGTAGCTGCTCCCAGTGCTTCCCACCGATGTTGCTACTATGGACGTAGTTGCTTGCAACAGCCGTCGTTATCTTTGCTGCCTCCACCACTCCGTTACAATGTAGTCGTCGTGGGTCCCTCCATGATCTACTGATGCTGCTATGTGTGGCTGCTGTTGCTACCACCCACTTATGCTGGTGCTGTTGCATCTCTACTACACGGCACAACGAGTTGTGGCTTGTTTGCTCTGATACCATGAGAAAACTCTAGGAAGCTTCCTTGCACGCTTGCCACTGACTGGGCGTCATCGCTCAGTCAGCTCGCGGCTTCAACACAGGTCGAACGCGAAATGGCAAGGGTTTGGCTAGACGACACGACACGGTGTCAAATGTGCTTCCATTAATAAACACATACAGAGAGAGATGATAATTGAGCAACAATCAGCATAAATAGTTGCTGGCTATCTAGAGTCGCTACGGGCGGCGGTATTTGCGTACCTGTTCAAATTGGCCTAAAACCACAGTTTCGGACGCAACTCACTGCTCAGGTGTCAAAATCACCCGGTGTCTGCACCAAAACGTGCAAAACGATGAGCTCTACGCAACGGACCCACGCAAGTTGGGTTTGCATCATCTAGACACGAATAGCAAGCAAAACAAGGACATTGGCCAAAATGGCCAGTCCATTGAGAAAACTCTAGAGCACTTTGAACTGCACTAAGAGCACCCATAAATGTACAAGTGCAGTACCGAGACGTCAGCGTGTGCTTTCCACGACAGGAAGCACACACAAAGTTGCAGGTGTCCTCATTGCACCTGTACAGGATGCATGGGTCTCGACCACTGAGAAAACTTCAGCAACGGCAGACCTGCCAAACAGGCTGTAGAGACGCATCATCTGCATCACATCTGTCATGTCGTAGCTGCTGGATAAGTCCCTGGATGATCCGAAGTCCTGTCGGGTCATCACGATCTCCAATGCGGCCGCCGCTCACCATCAGCTTCGGGTGCACCCGTAGCTGCCACAGCCGTGGCTCGTGACGGGCGGAAGCCACACACACCAACATGCTGATGACAAAAAAAAGAGTAATCCATCAAATGATCAATGTCCCAGAGGTTATCGGAGGGCACCCAGATGTTCAGCGTATTGTTTTTCCTGTGCCACTTAACCAAATGCTCATGTGTTGTTCTACGGCGTCCATGCCTGAGGGTGTCCGAGGATACGTATTCCGTATCTTCGTCCACTAAGGTAGGAGGCGGAGTTGAAATGTCTCTACACAAGTTCTTGCTGGGCTCTCTGTAGTGCTTGAGGTTGCTGACGTGGAAAAGTGGGTGGAACGCCATGCTTTCTTGTAGGTGAAGTCAAGCCACGAGTGGAGTTTGCATTTGTGCGATCTCAAATAGGCCAAACCATTGGGGTTTGAGCTTCGTGAAGTCCTGCCCATGAAGTTGGATGTTTGTTGAGCTGAGTAGGATGTAATTGCCAGCGCTGAACACATCATCACTATAAAGTCGGTCTATTGCTCCCTTTGTACCTACTTGCATCTTTGTAACATTCATTCCTGTTTCCTTTCAAATGCCGTCGAAGTCATGCCGGTGGATGTGAGGCGCGTGAACACTGCCCTGGCTCAAGAGTCTTGCTGGTGTAATGAGAAGTTTGTCGTAAGTCACCTGCTGCGGTGGAAGTTTGGGTCCTGCATGCGAATTCGGCGGTCGGCAGTTTTATTGTCCAATCTATACGATGTAGCTTGCATAAACTGGGGAGAAGATGATGGAGTATCTGATTGTTCCATATAGTTTGTCTGTCGGTTTGAGGATGAAATGCTGTTAAAGGCTAGACCTGACTACCATGACCTCTCATCAACTGGCAACAAAAAGGGCTCATGTATCAGCCATCTCTGACACTGATGATGATAGGTTGTACACTACATTGTTGCACGATTCGCTTAAGAAAAATATGTGCATCAGGTCCATTTTGTGGTCAACGATTCATTGCCGAGGTAACTCTTGAGGCAGTTTGTTAGAGAAAACCCTTTTGAAATCTTGTATGAGTGGTGCAAATTCCTCCACATTGGCTGTGAACTTATCACGTGTCGAGGCCAATATGTTTGCATTTCTAACTGTGATTTCGTCTGCTTCTCCTGCTTACAAGGACTAGCCACACTTTTGCTCCGTGTCGCAAATATGATTTGGCCGTGACAATTGCTCTCCGTTAGGAACTCCCTCAATCATTATGCGACTACTGCAACTTCATTTGCTCTTTCTACCTCATTTGATATCCATAACTGTCGCTATGTTGTGGGTTTCTTGATTAGGGGCAGATGTCTTCTTTCACCATTAATGCTGACATACATTGATTTTTTGGTCCAATGTACGTACGGTTTGTGTCGCCATATGACATCTCATCCGAGGATGATTTTGTGGTCGCTCATTGAGCAAGTTCTCCGAGCTATTTCATCATACAAATCTCCGATTTGCAATCAAGGATGTTTGCAAAGGCAATGGATCTACAATCATTTGTTGACGGAATTTACTTGACATACCCTTGGTTCGATCTGCAAACCTAGCTTCCAGACCATGTCCTTGTTTACAACGTTGTGAGAAGTTCTTTCATCCAGTAGTGCCAGTGTTGTTTTACGACTTCTACAACCCCTTGGTAACACTCATGGCAATATTGCTGGTTGGTCATCCTTACCCTCGTCAAACTTTGCCATCTCATGAACTGTGGTCTCTGGCAATGTGAGCTACTCAGAAGGATGTTTCATCACCTCAGGTGTTTTCCTCGACCAGACAAGAATCTTGCCATCTTCTCCTGCCCTTTGCCGTTTCTGGACTCCTCAATTTTCTCCACAACTTCCTCCCCCTTGGGGCCTGTTGCTGTTTTTTCCAACAGACACGAGAGATGTGTCCTGACTTCCCTTATGTCCAGCAAGGTTGTTAATCGTATTGTTCAACAAAATCAATATGCATCAAAGACGAGGTTTCTTCCGACTGTGAATTCCCTCCGCCATGAGAGGAATTGTGGCCTTAGGGTCTCATGCTGTTGGATTCATGCATCTGAGCGTTACTGTGGGAGCTATCCATTTTATTGCCTAGTGGGATCATTCGCAGAAGGTCGTCATGGATTCCAACTATGGTGATTGCACACCAAATGTTGCATTTATGTTTGTTGTTGTACCAAAAACGCAGTGGGTCGGTGGCGAGGTCATTCCACATGATGATTTCACGGAAACACCAAGTGTATTTTGCCACGCTGGACAGTTGATTTAGGCATTGAAGTCTGTACCATCGTAACACTTCTTGTTCTTTCTTCCAAAGCGTGCTAGTGCAGCACGTGCAAAGTCCATTTAGTTCTCCAGTGGACTAAGAAAATCCGGCCACGTCGTATTTATGTGCTCGAGGGGTAGAACACATGCTGTCGACAATGTGAGAGCAGTTGCGTGAGCCATTCATCCACCTCTGCTACTCTCTGGCTTTCATTGGATGGCTTTTAGGTTGGACCAAAAACCCAAGGCCACACCACGCAAAAGCAAGCCGGAAGGATAATTTTATTTCATTGCTGTTCAATCCAATAGCGATGAAGTGCACCTACAAACTCCTTAGCCACTTCCTAGCCGTCCGTCCTTGGAGGTTCATAGGATCAAATGACTTTGAGAGTGCCGGTCAAATTTGGGGCTCACTCAAGAGCTGAGTATTTCCCTCGGTGAGTGTTTCTTCTCGCATACATGCATTCTATAGCTCCGCCATCACCCCGTTGAGTTGTTGGAGCAGATGGGTGTTGAGGCTCCTGAGTCGAAACACTTTCTCCTACAGATGTTCATTGGTGTGAACCCCTCACACGGTGCTTCTCATTGTGCTAGGTGTCATTTTGAAGGACATCAGTGGAGGCAATGAACTCGCCAGGCCTGAGGGGTCCGTAACCGGGTTGGCCGTCGGGGTCGTCGGTGCTGCGCCATTCGTCGCAAAAGTTGTCGCTGCTACCTGCTTTGCTTGGATAGCATCGTTGATTATATGGTTCTCATCCTCCATTACTGGAGTCTTCGCTGGTTCCTGCTTCTCACTGGCAGTTGTGCTTGTGCCGTTCACCATTGTCGTCCTGAGGTCAGCAAAACTCTGAACAGTAGAGATGCGTTGAGGACTTGTGCAAAGTTTTTGCCTTCATACTTTGTGTGTTTTCTGCCCCTCTAGTGCCGCTGTACTTTGACACCCAGTGTTATGCTAAGAAGAATGTCATTGGTTCATAGGGATGAGGTTTGTAGCAGAAGACAATTAGCGGAATTGGGACAATTGGATGATTTGGATTTATCAGTAAGTGTACTTTGACAACAACTGTCAAACTTGTCGTGTGCATATATAGAATAGCAAGAAACACAATGAGGCATATGTTGGGTCTTGTATGCTCAAGCCCAGTGATGCTTGCATCGTTGCATCATGAGTGGTTGCTTGACGAGAACCACCGAGAAGTTGGGGTTTTCAAGAATTTCAAGGCGCGGTTTTGTAAACGTCTAGTGACATCAAGAAGTCAACTAAACAATATTAAAACATCGATGCAGTTTGCAATACTTCTGTTAACCCTTCGGGAAGGTGGTCGAACATGTGGAAACCTTCGGAAGTGAAACACTAGATGTCAGGAAAGGTGGCCATAATGTCCTCTGCCAAACGGAGTAAAAATCCTGAAGTCGACGTGCGCTGGGCCATGCATGTAAAGACGGATATTCCCATTACAGAGTACAGAGACTCTTGTACATCTAGGGAAAATCTGTTATCAACCAAGAGAATAAATGAAAGGATATGGGGTCATTGCTCCATCACAAAGACAGGCAATCAAGCTATGACCTCCATTATTTCTATCTTGTGTACACTGCCGTGACTCTAGTGGGTCAAAGGTAGACCTCTCCTTTGCAGACTTACTAAACTCCCCCACACCAGACAAAGGGCTTCCCTTCCTTGGGTGGGCCAAGTTCTCCCTCCTCGTAGCATCCAACTCCTATGAATCCGACACACCTCTCATCAGGAAAAGGACAAAGGATGCAGACAACTCTAGGGAGCAATCTGTCCCACGATGGGCCACCACCAGCACAGTGAATAGCAGGCTCCAGCATACCTCAACAAGGGCATCTGTAGGGATACCCCGGCAGAACCTTACAAGCGACACCCCACATGCCACAGGGCGACATGTACACAGGGGGCATCACAACCACAGCAGAGCTACAAACCTTGGTACTCTTCTGTCCAAAAATCCCATTTCAGCCAACACTGGAGTGAAAACACACAAGAGAGCTCTGCACTGTCCATGTAGAGTTTGACCTAACGCACAGTGATTTTGGTTTCCTGACTTCTTCCAGGAAACCAAAATCAGGGTATCAATCCTACCATACACATAGGGTGGCTATGCCCAGATGGGCGGACACGCTCAACCGACAGTTACAACAGGTACCAGATATCCAGCTCAGTCGGCCATCTCCTCCACTAGTGTCCCTACCGGTCCCCGTCCCCCAACTCAGACACAGATCACAACTGGCACCGGTAACTGTAGCATGGTACCTCTCTCGCAAATCATCAGAATAGATTCTGTACATCTTTAGTGACAAGACACATTCAAAGGAGCCCCAGGTAAAGACCCCTAGCAGTGGTTGCATCAGATCGTTCTCCACGCCTCCATAGGGCACATCCTCATTGATCTCCTACAAACCAAGAGTAGAATTCCACGTATACGGAGGTGCACCAGATTGGTGTATTGTGTGGAAGTTGTTTCCCACACATGACAAGTTTGGCAACACCCTCATTGCACGCTTCAAGCCACTTACAGAGGAAGAAGCATTGTCCAAGATTGAATAGGACGTTATGGAGCCAGGTGATGACTTGTAGCGCTATGTGGACGAGTTCCTGGTGTGGTACACGATTGCCAAGAGCTCAAAATGAGAAGGTTTACCTTTATTGGTGCTCCCTTAGAATTTGATCCGTGTCCTGCCGGATGAGATTGGTATGCACATGAACCCACAGAAGTACCGATCCCTCCAAGAAGCCGCGATGGATTTGAAATAGAGATACGGAGAGCTCCGCACAGCCAAGCAACACCAAGCACTAGTGGTAGCACAACAAGCAGGGGGAGAGCATGTGCTGACCCTACATTCCCAAGAGCATGTTGTGGATGCGTCAGAAATGAACATCTGCAAGATCATTGCCTGCGCAGTGATGGACGCTGTCAGGAACAGCCTCGGCAGACACAGCCCCCAAGTGATGAACGGTGGCACCTGTATAGCACAGAACGTGATCATAAATGGAATGGCAATTCACACAATCAACAAAAACACCATTTGTACCAGGAACCTGCTTCACTGGCAGCTGTGGTAGCGATGGTAGCAGTTGCCAAAGGACCCATCCTTTACAATCTCGCTTCAACCAACTTGCACAAGGAGGAAATGTTGCCGGTGCACAAAATGTGCGCTTTGGAGTTGTCATGTAAGATGACGAGACTGCTGAGCAGATGCAAATGGAGCAAACATAACAAGAAAATTATGCAAGACAGACAGAAGGCATCATTTGCTGGATGCTATGTGAAGCCATGGACATCCAAATGGGACTATGAAAACATGAAAAATACTAGGATGTGATTCTTCAGGAGGCGATCGCTGCACGTTCTGTCCGACCTTGCGCTGTGTAGGTGACAGGTCCAACGGTAGTTACATGGGTTACAGAGACAGAGAATGTCCCTCCACAAGGATTTGGGGAGAATCCTACCCGCCAGAGCCAACCTTCTATGGAACAAGGGGCATCTCTACCAGAATCCGCAGCACTCACCCATTTTCCTCACATCCCAGACAGTCCCGTTGAAGCCCTATCACAACGACTCGTGGTTACCATCTCTTTCCTTGAACACCTACAGCTTCACCCTAAGATTTTTTTGGAATTGGACTATTTTTTCCGTGCTTCCGATGCTTGCCTAGCGCCAACTGGATTCCAAATCCTCTACAAACAAGTGACTCCCATGGGAGACCAGAATAATCAAATACTTGAGGTAACACAACCCTGTACCTCACTCAATGAGATCGACGAGGGATGGGTCTCACAACCCCTAGAACCCCCATGGAGAGAAGACATCTGTAATGAGGTCTTCTGCTACATGGTGTGGGTTCTCGACTGCAAGTTCATTGCTATCATCGACACGGGGGCGACCCATATTTCGATCACCCTACGCGTGCTGCCAATTGTGGGCTGGGTGGATTGAGTGTTTCCCACTCACCATATCTTGAGAAATGGTTGTGGATGTTTCAATTCTGGAGAGGGCAAGGTGCAGAACCTCCCAGTCATGATCGGGAAGCTTCACAAACCACTCACACTCAAGGTCATCCGGGCTCATGCCTACAATATGCAGATTGGGATGGACTGCCTCCTCCCGCATCAGATTAGCGTCATCTTCAGCCTTGGATCTATGTGACTCATCTCTGTGAACAGGTTCAAGGATTATGCTGTCACCACTGTGGGCTCCGGCATGGACATCCAAATCATGGCAACTACAGAGATTGACCATGAGGATGCACGCTTGGAAAATTCACGCATGCAGCAAGGAAAAATTGTTGCCACTTCGTGATGAGCACCAAAATCCTTGGCAGGAGAAGTGTTCCTGCCTCCCACGAGACCCCGTCGACCGGGGGAGCTTCCATGCCCAGGTCTGGGTATCACTAAGGAAGGGTTGGAAGCCTTACCTGAATGGAATATCCATCACGTAAAATCAGACCAGCTACACAGGAATTCTCCCATTTACACCTGTGCTACACTCTTGGGGTACAAGTAGCAGGCCAATCGACGATAGGTACTGCATATGAGGAGGATGACGAGGACTCACTACCCCTGAACCTCACCAATGTTTTTGCATTACTGGCACCTCCAACCTCAGTTGAGCATGTGCTCCATCCAGGGCTAACAATTGATCAGCGTCAACAGGTGCCAGATCTGCTAGACGAGTACTCCAAGATTTTTAAGAGAGCAGCTTCTGACAGTGGAGCGATGAATGCCTACCACATCATCAACAATGGCAATGCCCAGCCTATCAAGCAGAAAATCCATCGCATCCTCCCTGATGAGTAGTAAATCATTTTGGACGTTCTGAAGAAGCTCAAGGAAAAAGGAGTGATCATCTCCATCAGTGGAGAGCTAACTTGGTCGTCGTGGGGAAACCAGGCGGCACCAAGAGGTTCTACGTCTTTCGACTTTCGCGACCTTAACCGGGTGACAGAAGAATATGCATACCTTATGCTACTGATTTTCAATATGTAAGAGAGACATAAGGGCCACCGGTAGTTCGTGAAGCTTAGTGATGAGTTTGCATTCAATTCCATTTCCATGCACAAGGAATCCATTCCCAAAACCTTTTCCTCACTTTCGAACAATTGCATGTATTTACACACATTCCATTTTTCCTCTATAATGCAAGTGCCACCTTCCAGCGGGTCATGGATGCCACTCTTCCTTGCCACATCACCAATATCAGCTACTACATTGACGATGATTTACCAGCTACCCACTCCTTTGCAAAACTCCTCTCCGTTGTGGATGAGGTATTTGATGTTCTCCAACATACCAACTTGAAGCTGAAAGCAATGAAGTACGTCATTGGCACAAAACAAAAGGAGTTTTTCATGAGCACGAAAAGCATTACCATTACCATTACCATTGATTAAGAGAAGTCCGCGGCAGTCAAGGAACGGAAGCAACCAACATCAGCTGCACAACTGCACAAGAACTTCCTTGACCTCATATCCTTCCATCGTCTTAGTGTCCGCGACCATGCCAAGATTGTCCGACCCCTTCACCAGCTCACACACCAGGACACATAATTCCTCTGGACAACACCTTGTCAACAAGCTTGGGAGGAGCTCAAAATCTGCCTCATCACATCACCCAAGCTCAAGTTCCCTCACTTCAACCTCCCTTTGATCATCACCAATGATTTGTCTCGGGAAGGCCTCGGCGCCATCCTGTCCAAAGAAGCGGAGCAAAAAGCACAACCCGTCATGGCCTACGTGAGCCGTAACCTCAACGACATGGAAAGAAAGTACCCAGCAGCCAAGGACGAATGCCTCGCTGTCCTCTGGGTGCTCAAAATTCTACGACTATGTAAAAAACATAAGGCTCTTCACCATCTACACAGATCACTAGACGTTGCACTGGTTACTCATCACAAAGAATCATGAGGACATCCTGGGAATGTAGGCCCTCCTCCTCCAAGGACACAACCCCTGCATCGAGTATCAGCCAGCATTAGCGAACCGCCATGCAGATGCCTTGAGTTGACCTCCGCACGAAGGATGGCCGGAGCTAACCATGAACCCCGCAAAATAGGGTACCTCCACAGCGGTCAAAGCACCTCCTACCAGAGTTGACTTGAGTGGGAAGGCGTCGCCCGTGACCTCAGCACCAATGAGGCAAAATTACCTTGACAGCTTTTACGAGTGGCTCTTCATGGTCGCTTCTCTGTCTCATCTCTTCTGCACCCTCCTCAATCTGATTCTGTGGAACCCAGCCTCCCCTTGTTTCTTGTTGCCCCATCTCCGCCCTCTGCTTGCGTCCACAACTCCCACTCAGCACAGGCGGATGTGGACCCACCAGGCACCTACCACATGCATCGACAATCCAGCCATGGCTTCAGGTACCTGTCAGCGCCATACACAACCAATCACCCCACCATAAAAACTGTGTAAAAAATATTTTATTGGGAAGTAAACATTGATTGTTCATAAAAACATATCTCCTTCATGAAGTTATCTCATTTCTTTTCATGTTTGACAAAGAATGCATTATTGGGCTCTAGTGACATGCAGCCGTGTTTATAATTTTTGAGAAATCCATGAATATAGGAATACACTAACTGATACACTGATTATGGAGTGTATGAATTTGTGTTTATAAAGTATACCTCGTCAGTGCAGGATGTTTGTGAACGCCTACTGTCCAGTCAAGCTGTTGAATGATGGGAAGCCACAGCCCCATCCCGTGGTTGAAGCACTCCTCACACATCCCCCTGCTCCCCATCTACTCCTTACCCTTTGGATGCTACAAACCCCACTTCTCCCTCCCTTGACCACCATGTCTCCGCTCTCTTCCACAACCCTATTCTCCCAGTGACCCTGGTCCTCCATCCCTGCACTGTAGACTCTCTCTCTCTCTCTCTCTCTCTCTCTCTCTCTCTCTCTCTCTCGCTCTCTCTCTCTCTCTCTCTCTCTCTCTCTCTCGCTCTCTCTCTCTCTCTCTCTCTCTCTCTCTCTCGCTCTCTCTCTCTCTCTCTCTCTCTCTCTCTCTCGCTCTCTCTCTCTCTCTCTCTCTCTCTCTCTCTCGCTCTCTCTCTCTCTCTCTCTCTCTCTCTCTCTCGCTCTCTCTCTCTCTCTCTCTCTCTCTCTCTCTCGCTCTCTCTCTCTCTCTCTCTCTCTCTCTCTCTCACACACACACACACACACACACACACACACACACACACACACACACACACACACACACACACACACACACACACACACACACACACACACCTTCTCAACCACAAACACCAATCTTGCAGCAGCTGGCCTCCACCAGACATGCACAACACCTTCTACAACTCGATTATGCCACCTCCATCTCTGCATCTACAGCCTTCAGGATGATGCAGTCCATGCCCTACAAATCAGGATGCTCTGCTGGAAGCCCACACCCCTGCGGATGCCACCCCCACTTGCTGATGCGGTGTCCGTTGCATGCTGCTACGCATGGATCTGTGGCCAAACACATTTGGTCATTGCGGACACATGTGCCACACATTCTATGGTTGCCATTTGCTTTTTCCGCACTCTCGGCCTCACCCACCTCATCCAACCAAGTCTGTTATGGTTCTCTATCGTGTTGGGAACCATCGATGCGCCAGGCAGACAATTTGACATGCTTACTATTTAGGTCGCCAACGTTCGTAGAGCATGCACACTGCAAGTGAGTGCGGCGCGGCCATATGGTATCCTGCTCAGAGTCCACTGGTTTGCATGCCATGCAAGTATTTTAATGGGTGACAGCATTATCAGCCTCATTTTGCACAGTGGAGTTCCATCGTTTATGCAAATTTTCACTACAACTCAATCAGACTTATCTCCCACACCCATTTGGCTATCACTATCAGTTTGTGACTCTGAAATGATGGGCCATTAGAATATCTACTTGGCTTTGACTGGTGGGTGGCTGGTGGTCAAGGCCGTGGCCAGCGGCCCCGCGGATGCACACATGCAGGGACTGCACCAACTACGAGGAGGGTTGCAGACAGCACCATGCTTTCCGCTATGTCTTGTACCCAGGCAGCAGCGAGCACCTCAGCAGCAGTTGGAAATGGACCAAAGACCCATTTCACGGGACCGGTAGAAGTTGCCACTCTATCCAATCCTTCCGCGGCCCAGTTACAAGAAAGCACTACAACACTACGGGCTGACACTCCCACAAGCCTAGCCAAGGACTTCCAGGACATGTAGTGGGGACTACAATCCACAGTGGAAGGGGACTCGCGGCGAGCACGACCAACCGATGCTGGAGCGGCGCCAACGCACGTGGCGACGACACCCCCAAGAAAGTGACTGCACATCTGCTATTACCAGCGCGGCAGTCACAGTAAGTGCATGCAGCAAGCAGCACGTAGCTAGCAAGCAACAGTTGTTGTAGCAAGCAGCAGCTGCTGCAACAAGCAGCAACAGCGGTAGCAACAGGAAACTGTTGCAGCCGGCAACAGTAGGAAGCAGCAAACACAAGCAGCAAGCAACAGCAGCAGCAGGCAAGAGGAGGAGCAGTGAGCAGCGAGCAGTAGCAAGCTGCGAGCAGCGAGCAGAAGCAGTAGATGCCGGCAGCAGCAGCAGCAGCGAGGAACAGCAGCTGGCAGCGCGCAACAGGACCCAGTAGCGACAACAGCAACAGCAGCTACAGGCAGTAGCAGTACCAGCCAATAGTAGTAGTAGTAGCAGCAGCAGCCGGCAGCAGCAACAGCAGCAAAGCGGCTATGGAAACAGTGCGGAATTGCAGTAGCAGCAAGTGGTGACCACGAACGGAAAAAAAAAAAAACCGTGGAACACCCGCAGATGCCACAGCCTAGGGCTAGGGGCAGGACCCCCAACCTCGCTGCTGCTGCTGCAACAGTAGCACCTGTCGCAGGAACAGCAGCATGTAGTAGTGCGGCTGAAGCAGCGACAACCATATGAGCTGCTGATATAGCCACAGCAGCTGCAACAGCACGCGTCAGGTACAGCAATCGCAACAACAGCCGCTGGGGCAGTAGTAGCAGCAATAGCAAGAGCAGCAACAGTCGATGCAGTAGCCACCGCAGCAACACCAGCAACAGGAGCTGCAGTAGCAGTGGCAGTAGCTGAATAGTCGCAACAACAGCCACTGCACCCGCAACAACAACCACTACAGTAGCAACAGCAGAAACAGCAGCAGTAGTAGGGACAACAGTAGCAGTAGCCATACTGACGTCAGCGACGAGCACTGACGTCACTTTTGATATCACCGTTGACATCACTGCTGATGTCACTACTGATGTCCGCAGCCACAGTAGTTTTCAGCAAAAACAGCTGTATCAGCATAGCAGCAATGCAGCAGCGGCTAGAGGAGTAGCGCGACAACCACTGCTGACATCAGCCACTCTCGGTTGACATCATGCTGACATCCTTGTTGGCGTCAGCCACACTACAGACGTCACTACCGACATCACTATTGGCACACTACTAACGTCACCAACAAGTACAACCAAAAAATATAGGGAACCATGGCTGAAAGTGAGGAGGGGTCCTCCTCTACAGGGGGGACCAATTGGTCCCCCTTTTCTATAGTAACTACAATAGCTGCAACAGCAACAAGAGCAGTAGCAGCTGCAGCAGCAGCAACAGCACCTGTGGCAGCCGCACCAGTAGCCACTGCAACAGCAACAACAAGAGGAGTGGCAGTAGTAGCAACTGGAGAAGCCATAGCAATAGCCATTACAACAGTAGAAAAAACAACAGCATTAGGAGCAGCCGTTGTAGGAGCCATTGTAGCAACAACAGCAACAGTAGCAGCAGCTGCAACAACAGCCGCAATAGCAGCAGCAGCAGCCGCAGCAACACCAACACCCTGCAAGATCTGTCATCGGCCTTGCCGGCTGGACAGATCCGCTAGCCACCATATGCCAGCTGCTGGCAACGGTGACGCAGCGGCTAACAGCATTGTAGCCGCTGATACGACTGTCGCAGCAAGAGCCGCTGGAACAACAGCAACAGCGGCATCAACATCAGTAGTTGTCGCCCTTCCTTTCACCCGGGCATGCTAGTCCCATCGTTTCCTCTGTTATACAGTATTTTGTGCAGCAGCATACCCACCGCCAAATGCAGATTGTGACTTCAGTCCTAGGTCCTGCTCTGGGTGCTCGCAGCAGGCCAAAGGACTTTGAAACCCCGCCCAGCTCCAGGCTGGTGAGCAGTTCTGGAGTTGGGAGCTTCGCTTTCGCTTCTGGATGTAGGGTGAAGGCGTGTGGCCATTCTACATTCTCACCTACGAATCCACCCAAGCCTGCCAGGTGTATGATGCTGGTCCCACTGTATGTGCCCTCGTTGTCCTCACCCCTTTGGCGTCACGTCTTGCTCTCGAGCTGTAGGCCGGACAGTGCCACCGGCACTGATCACGGCTTGAGGCCTCCTTGAATGTGTAATGTGACTGTGGATTTGGAATCTAAAGGAAAAACTGTACGCGATCAATCCAAGAATGGGATTGATCTACCAAGAATTGAGGAAGTTACACCCGGCCAAAGGTTGGACCGGCCGAGGGGAAAATGGTGACGGGTGATCGTCTCCAAGGATCAAGGCTCGACCCTCAGAAGACCCAACAAGGCTGAAGCGCACCTTGGGGCCCGGATAGTCAATGAGTCAAGGATCATTGACGGCCAAGGGTGCTTCGGAATGGCACCCCGATGTGCTATTACTAGAAAGGGCGCTTCGGGCGGCTGTCACCGCCGCTAGTGGTGCTACCAGCGGTAGATTATCATGGTTCACGAAAACGGCCATATCCCGGCCGTTCCTTCATGGAATGATGCAATTCTTGGTGCATTGGAAATCTGGGAAGATGCGCTATGTGATGCTGAGATAGTAATGCTCATTCCAGTCCCGTACGGAGCTGTGCCGGGCTCGGCGACCTCGGGTCGCCTAGGATGTGTCATCATGTACATAATCTTGTATGTTGACAATTGAATAACAAGTACAATTTACTCCCACTGTGCCACACGTGTTCCCATGCTCCCCCAAGATGACTCTACGCTTCTTCAAACCCAGGAAGTTGTGCACCGGCCTCCCCTTGGTCGTCGTTGCCACCGCTTGGTGCCTACACCATCCAGTTGCGGCTAGCACACCGTGCCCGGTTTACACTTGGTATCATAGCCACCCTTGGCTCAGGGGCACAATCATCTACGTGGCAACCTCTCCTGGTTAGCATAGACTAGCACGCATCTTGTCTCTTTGGCAGATCCATGCCCAAGGCCAGCCACGCACTTCGGTGACAAGGCGGTAACCGGAGGACCCGTTAAGGAAGAAGTTGTACCGGATGCAAGGATGACTTCATCTGGCACGTTCTCTATGGCCGCAGCGTTTGACGTGCAAGGCAAAGTAATAGCAGCCACAGCGTTGCGAAAGTTGCTTGCCGATATGCAGGCCAATATGGACTTATTAGAGAAGCAAAACACGTAACTCAATCAAGAGCTCGCGATGCGTCAAGTGCCAACACCATTGGCAGTTGCCACAACAACGTACTTGCTGTGGGCGTCTCGAGCCCGCACAAGACGGAGCCGTTTGACCCATCAAAGAAGGATGGGCCAGCTCCGCATGCTTGGATACTCGGATTGGATTTGTACTTCACCGCCATTGGCGTGGATACCTCAAGGTACGAGGTTCGCCAAGACTATGCCGTGACCTTGTTAAGAGCGGCATCGTTGGATGGGTGGGCCGATGTGATGCGTTCCAATCCACATGGCAGTGGAGCAGCAATGGCCGCCGGCATTGCGGCCGTGACCGGAATCTCAACCCCATTGGCTACAACCTGCAGCAGTGGTGTCCCTACCCTGAAATGGCCAACCTCGTGGAATGAGTTTACGGAGTCGTTCATCAAGCGCTTCACCGTGGGTGACGTGAGGAACAACGCGCGTGCCAAGCTGCGTCGGCCTTGCCAAACTGGCGGCGTCACTGACGACACCCGCAGGTTTTGTGAGATCATTGCCAACTGTGGCTTAGACTCACATGAATTGTGCTTTCACTACATCAACAGCCTCAAGAACGACGCCTGCGTTGTGACGGTGATGCACAACCTCAACGACGACCTGTCGGCAGTTATCGTAACAACTGAACGGTACGAATCGTGGGTGCAACAGGCTCATGCCAACAGCCACAACTCTTTTGGTGGTGGTTACGGCAAGCGGGCTGGGAGTGACGACACACCCATGGAGATCGGAGCATTGCAACATCACAAGTGCTACAACTATGGCAAGCCTGGCCACATTGCGCGTGATTGTCCCAAGAAAGGCCACGGCAAGGGTAAGCGGCATGGGAAGGTGGAGCAAGCCACAAAGGAAGTAGAGAAAGCAACAAAGCAGTGGGGAAATGAGGAGAGATGGGAGTAGTTGACATTACTCCTCGCTCCCCTCAACCCCAACCGCCAGTTGACCGCCCGCCCGAACGCCTTGCGGCAATCAAGGGGGATTCCAAGGTCAAGGCATGGGACGCGGGGTATGAGGTGGAGCAGCCCACACTTCTCTTTGAGGCGCGAGTGAAAGGCGTCAAGGAGAAGGTGGGGAGCCTGCTGGTTTGTAGCACGACCCAGAGTCTTGTGAGCATGCACTATGCTCGAAAGTGGGGCCTTGTGCTCGCGAGCAAGAAGCGGACCACTAACCAAGTGGACGGCACGATTGAAGTTGGGCACCTGGCATGTCCCCTCTCCATTCGAGTGGAGTAGCTTTGCATAATGACCGTATACCGGGTGTGCCCGATGAAGGATTACGATGTGATCCTCGATCGTGATTTCCTCTACAAGTACAACCCCGTCGTCAATTGGGAGGCGCGCACCGTCTCAGTAGAGCTCAAAGACAAGGAGCATCCCCCGCCTATGTGGTATGAGGACGAGGCCGCGGAGGAGGAGACTTTCGGGGAGGAAACGCCGTAGCAGTCGGTGCCTCGCAAGGAGGAATCGGCGTCCATGATGCTGAACTTGGTGTAGCTCAAGTGCGCGATTTGAAAGAGGGAGCAGTTTTTTTGGCGTTCGTGCAAGACGTGGAGGACGATTCTGACAAACCAGAGGACGTGGTGCCTGCTGTGGCACATGGGGCGACTCGTGAGCAGTCGAGGGCCCAAGGCATGTTTGTCGCGGTGCCCGAGGGGCTTCAAAAGGTGTGTACCGAATTTGAGGACGTGTTCCCCGACACCCTCCCGGCGGGTCTGCCACCAAAGCGGGACGTGGACCATCGCATCAACCTCAAACCTGGGGCATGCCCGCCTATTCGTGCAACGTACCGCATGAGCGACACGCAACTATCGGAGCTCAAGAAGCAGCTGACCAAGATGGCGGAGCAGGGCTTCATCTGCCCATCCTCATCTCCTTACGATACACCGGTTTTGTTTGTGCAGAAAAAGACAGGGGAGAGGCGCATGTGTGTGGACTACTGGGCGCTGAATGAGTTGACCATCAAGAATCGGTACCCGCTTCCACGAGCCGAGGAGCTATTCGATGAGTTCCATGCGGCTCGCTTCTTCAAAAAGATTAACCTCCGTTCCGGCTACCACCAGATCCGCATCGCAGCAGAATTTGGCAACGGGTTCCAGCCTACTACTTGTGCACGTTGCACGGGGTGGAGCTGAACTACGCCACTCATGACAAGGAGATGCTCACCGTGGTTGTCGCCTTCAAGAACTGGCAGTGCTACCTCGAGGCGCGGAAGTGCACGGTCTACACCGACCACCACGCGTTGAAGTACTTCAAGACGTAGCCGAATCTGAGCCGGCGGCAAGCGCGTTGGGTGGAATACCTCGAGTCCCACTTCGACTACGAGATCGTGTACCCGCCGGGTCGCATCAACCCAGCCGACGCACTCTCACGGCGACTAGACCTGCTGATGCGGGTCGCTTCTCTCACCATCCACGATGATGCCTTCCTTGTGAAGCTCTTCACGGAGGGATACGAGGCGCATGGGGAGTATGAGGCTCAGAGATTTTTCTTCGAGGTACCGTATTGACGACGGCGCGGCACGCAGCAGATAGTGGTTCCTGCGGTGCTCGCGCTTCGGCAGCTGATTTGGGAGGAGTGCCATGACAGTGGCCAAGTGGTCACTTCTCCACCAAGAAAAACATTGAAGACGGTGGCTCGCTTCTTTTGGTGGCCCACCATGTCATCGGAGGTGGCTGAATTCAGCCGGAGTTGTGACGTGTGCCAATGCCATAAGGCACAGAGGACGAAGACCCCGGGTCTCCTCCAACCCTTGCCCATCCCCGAGCAGCCATGGTAGGAAATCTCCATGGATTTTATCACAGGTTTTCCCACAACAGCGGCAGACCACACTACGGTGTTGGTGGTGGTGGATCGTTTCAGTAAGATGTCGCACTTCATTGCGACACGTGATACGGTGACCGCGAAAGGCACGGCTCGGCTGTTCATCGAGCACGTGGTGTGTCTCCATGGTGTGCTGCGGTCCATTGTGAGCGACCGAGATCCGTGCTTCACGAGCAAGTTCTGGCAAGAACTCACGGAGTGGTAAGGCAGCAAAGTGCAGCTGTCGACCAGTTTTCATCCTCAAACTGACGGACAAACGGAGCGGACGAACCAGACGCTAGAGCAGCTCCTCCGTACAGTTGGTGATCCGGACGAGATGGTGTGGAACCAGCGGTTGCCAGTTGTTGAACTAGCGTACAACTCCACCACGTCAGCCTCCACCGGCAAGGCGCTGTTTGAGGTGGTGAACGGGATGATGCCCGCAATGCCCCTCAGTTTGCACGTCGCAAGCAACTTGCCCGCGGTGGAGTCTATTGCACGTGATTTCACGCAGATTTGGGCGGCAACTCGTCATGCATTGGCAAAAGCGCAAGTGCAACATAAAGTGCAAGCGGACGGCTGACGCGCAGACGTAACGCTCAAGGTCGGTGACTCTGTGCTCCTCAACAGCGCGCACGTCAAGCTTTGCATGGTCCGGTCGGACAAGTTGAAACCCCGGTGGCTTGGTCCGTTCGAGGTGCTCAAAAAACGGACACCCGTGGTGGCACGGTTGGCTCTCCTGCCTTCCATACCAGTCCACGACGTGTTCCACATCTCCAAGCTCAAGCTCTACCATGATCTAGCCGAGCATTTTCCTGGCCGTAGTTCGGAGCCTCCCCCTCCGGTGGTGATTGAGGGCAAGCAAGAGTTTAAAGTGGAGGCAATCCTTGACCACCGTCGACGTGGCCGTGAATGGGAGTACTTGGTCAAGTGGAAGGGCTACGATGCAACCCACAACTCATGGGAGCCAGCCCGCACCTTCAACGTTGGCGGGGTGAATGCCATCCTCCAAGAGTATCAAGAACGAACCGGGGCGGCTCGGTCATAAAGGGTGGGTAGTGTAAGCCAGACAGTGCCACCGGCACTGATCACGGCTTGAGGCTTCCTTGAATGTGTAATCTGACTGTGGATTTGGAATCTAAAGGCAAAACTGTGCAAGATCAATCCAAGAACGGGATTGATCCATCAACAATTGAGGAAGTTATGCCCGGCCAAAGGTTAGACCGGCTGAGGGGAAAATGGTGACGGGAAATCGTCCCCAAGGACCAAGGCTCGACCCTCGGAAGACCCAACAAGGCCGAAGTGCGCCTTGGGGCCCAGATAGTCAATGAGTTAAGGATCATTGAGGGCTAAGGGCGCTTTGGAATGGCACCCCGATGTGTCATTAACAGAAAGGGCGCTTCGGACGGCCGTCACCGCCGCTAGTGGTGCTGCCAGCGGCAGATTGTCGTGGTTCACAGAAACGGCCATATCTCGGCCGTTCCTTCTTGGAATGATGCAATTCTTGATGCGTTAAAAATCTGGGAAGATGCGCTACGTGATGCTGAGACAATAACGCTCATCCTAGGCCCGTACGGAGCTCCACACGGCTCGGCAACCTCGGGTCGCCTAGGATATGTCATCATGTACATATAGTCCTGTATGTTGACACTTGAATAACAAGTACAATTTACTCCCACTGTGTCACACGTGTTCCCGTGCTCCCCCAAGATGACCCTACTCTTCCACAAACCCAGGAAGATGTGCAACAGCCTCCCTTTGGTCACCGGTTGGTGCCTACACCATCCGGTTGAGGCTAACACACCGCTCCCGGTTCACACGAGCCCTTCCGACCCCGTAGTGGCGTAGCACATCCATACGCGCCCTCATCGCCATTCCAGCGAGGTCGTGAACAACCTCTTGCTTTAGGAGTTCAACTCCCTCCATATTTGGGAGACTAAGACAGTCACCTCCTAGTAGTAACAGGTGGAGGACATCCTTCGCCGCCAGGGAGACGCCACACCACCCTCTCTCGCCGCGCTCCTCACCATCAATCGCGGCACCACCGATGTGTTCACCGACGTCTTTGTCCATTACACTCAGGACATTCTCGTCGTAACGACTACCAGGGCATCCTCATGCCCTGGGCATACAAGCTCTTTCTCCGCATGGAGGAGGCTTGTCAGGAGTCCAACATCCACCGCACGGCCCTCACCTCTCCTGCCGTCGCCTCGGTGGCTGT
Source organism: Penium margaritaceum (assembly GCA_023375785.1). Taxonomy (NCBI): domain Eukaryota; kingdom Viridiplantae; phylum Streptophyta; class Zygnematophyceae; order Desmidiales; family Peniaceae; genus Penium; species Penium margaritaceum. The sequence continues at coordinate 159,481 of SZWC01000004.1, read as the reverse complement.
TGTCGCCCCTACAGCAGATGCGTCCTCCAGCGCCTCATCATCCAACAAGAAGGGCAAGAACCCACGGCAATAGTCGAGCAAATCTAGTGGCAGCAGCTTAGTCTGCCACAACTATGGCCAGCAACGACACGGGTAGTACACGTGTACGCTCCCGACAGACGAGGCGCGCGTCATCGCCACCATGTGTCGCCAGCGTGAGCGCCGCCTCGCCACCTCTGCTGTGACTATCAATGCTCTTGTTAGGTCCACAACACCCGCTTCCTTTCACCCTCCGACAGCTCAACCGGAGCATCATGCGCAACCGTCGGTGCCCGCTCTTCCGTCATGGGCACCTCGAGTGTGGTCTTTCCAATAGCTTCTATTTGAAGCCATGACGTACATGACGTGGGTCTAGAACCGGATCCCCCACGGACCTTTTCCCAGTCAGTCCACATCGTACCAGCACTAGTGTGGCAAGCGCGCCGACCTCCAACCGGCTCATGTATGGGGTTGTGTAGCTATTGTGTGGCTGCCCATCCCATGCCAAGGCGACAAGCTTGAGTCTCGCGGCCGTCCCTGTACCTTCCTTGGCGTCTCGTGTCAGTCCAGTGCATGACGCTTGTGGGATCCATCCTGACACTACAATATCCAGTCTCGGGATGCCCTCTTCTTTGAGAACCTGTTTTCCCACGACCTTGTTCACTCCGGTGCGTCAATGTCCCTCCCGTTGCGTGGGGGAGTGGTGAGTCTGTCCATCGTCCAGTCACGTCCAGGTGTCACATCCTCAGCACCCTTTGGCACCTCTGCGCCGGCCGCCCTGTCCGTGTCCACCAGCTCCTCTGGGCCAGCTGCCCCATCTGTGTATGATGGCACCTTTATGCCGGGTGCCCCATCCATGCCCGCCAGCCCCTCCGGGCCAGCTGCCCCATCTGCGTTTGCTGGCACCTCTGCGCAGACTACCTTGTCCGAGTCCGCCAACCCCTCCGGGCCAGCTATCCCATGTGCATCCGCTGGCACCTCTGCACCGGCCGCCCCGTCCGTGTTCGCCAACCCCTCAAGGCCAGCTGCCCCATCTACGTCCGCTGGCACCTCTGCGCTGGCTGCCCCGTCCGTGTCCGCAAGCCCGTCCGGAGCCAGCTACCCCAACTGCGTCCGCTGGCACCTCTGCGCCGACTACCTCGTCAGTGTCCGCCAACCCCTCCGGGCCAACTGCCCCATCGGCATTCGCTGGCACCTCTACGCCAGCCGCCGTGTCTGTGTCCGCCAGCCCTTACGCGCGAGCTGTCCCATCTACGTTTGCTGGCACCTCCGCACCGCTTACACTGTTTGTGTCAGCCAGCTCCTCCGGGCGAGCTGCCCAATCAACGTCCATTGGAACCTCTGTGTCGGCTGTCCCGTCCGTGTCTGTCAGCCCCTTCGGGCCAGCTTCCCCATCTGCATTCGCTGGCACCTTTGCCCCAAACGCCTCGTCTGTGTGCGCTAGCCCCTCCGGGCCAGCTACCCCATTTGCGTCCACTGGCACCTCTGTGCCGGCTGCCTCGTCCGCGCCGGCACGCTACAGACGTGGCCTGAGCGGAAGCCTTCAACCCTGACCGTGAGCGAGGACACAGGCCGCCACCTCGCGCCCAATCGCGCCACAACTCCCTGTCAGTCCATGAGGTTCTCTGCCTCCCGACAGACCCACTTCCACAGTCGTGAGTGGGAACCCTGCCACCAAAGCAATTGGCTTAGCCACTTTGGCAGTTATCATTGACCTACATCCGGGGTCAGCTTTGGACTACACCATGCGCCATCGGGAGCATCGATATGCCGTCATAGCCACGCTCACACGTACACCACTCGGGGTGCGAGACGCGCACGCACTCACCGTTCGACCCATGGAACGCCCAGAGGATCCAGCCATCCTACGAGAGGCTGGGGCGTCTCCCGAGGTCGCACACTAGGAGGCTGCATGTGCCAACGAGCTTGCCACCATTCGTCAACATCAGGTCTACAAATTTGTCAACCTTCCCCCCGGCCGAAGGGCCATTGGTGCCACGTGGGTTGTTCGGCGCAAGTGGAAGCCACACGGGTCCTTGGACAATTACAAGGCCCATCTTACGGCCAAGGGGTTTGCTCAAGTCCCTGGGAGCGACTATGACTACATTTTCGCCTCGGTCGGTCGGTTCTCCACCAGTCGGACGTTGTTCAACCTGGTTGCCCATGGGTGGAAGGTACATCAGATGAATGTGAGCAACGCCTTTCCCCATGGCTCAGGAGAAGGCGAGGAGCTCTACATGGTGTAGCCTCCAGGCTTCAATGATGGTAGTGGCAAGGTCTCAAAGCTCTAGAAGGCCATGTATGGCGTGAAGCAGTCACCATGCTGTTGGAATGAGGAGATCAGCCGTATGCTTCTAAGCGGCGGCCTCCTACGCAGCACTGTCGACCCCGCACTATTCATCAGTGCGCGGAGCCAGACCTTTGTCCTTGTCCTGGTCTACGTCGACGACTTGCTCATCGCGTCACCTGATGCGACCGCCATCCAGCGGGTCAAGGAACCTGGTTCATGCCGCCTACCAAATGAAGGACCTCGGATCGGCTCAAGACTTTCTGGGCATGGAGCTTGAACATGGGTATCCTGCACGTCCATCGGGCCGCCTACGTCCAAACTTTTTCAAACGCTTCACGGAGGACGTGCCCCTTGTGCTGAGAGCATCCTCACCCATGTCACCGGATGGTTAAGCGAAGTTAAAGAGTTCCGATCCAGCTATAGTGGGGGAGCCCGTAGACGTGACGACTTATCTATGTGTCATCGTTTCATTGATGTCAAGGACGACGATGATATGTCCAGACATTGCGTTCGTCGTCAACCTTCTTGCCCAGTTCTCTTAGGAGCCGCATCACCTCCACTTCGAGGCCGCGATCCGAATACTGCGCTATGGCGTCTTGACCCCACGACAAGGTCTCATGTTGCATTGACAGCCGTCCGTTGTTACAGTGGGCTACACCGATAGTGATTGGGCCGGCAGTCCGGGCGGTAAGAGTCAAATTGGATGTGTCTTTCTTGTTGGCGGCACGGCTGTGTCTTGGCACAACAGCAAGAAAGACTGCATTGCACGCAGCACTGCTGAGGCTGTCTATGTGGCCCTAGGTTCTATGGTGCATGTCAGAGCGTGTGGCTGCGTCGCCTATTGTTCGAGTTGCGTGAGTCAGTTCCGTCCATCACGTTGCACTTTGACAATGAGAGTGCATTGACCGTTGCTGACAATGGCTGCATGCATCAAACTAGCACGAAGCACATCAATGCCGAGTATCAATATGTGCGTTCGTTGTTGCATGACGGTAGCATAAGCATTGTGTGGATGGAGACGGCACGGCAATTGGGTGAGTTCTTCACCAAGGCACTGAAGCGTGACTCGATCAAGAAAGTTGTGAGTGTTGGTGTACGTCTGTGACGTCCTCTCTCTCTCTCTCTCTCACTCTCTCTCTCTCTCTCTCTCTCTCTCTCTCTCTCT
>SZWC01000004.1:47945-137346 GCA_023375785.1 Penium margaritaceum | reverse complement strand
TCACTTGCGACGATAAGACCTTTTCATTTTTGTTTAAAATAGATTTTTATCGACCGGGTCCGGTCTGTCGGCAACATTTCATTGGTTCGCATCGCTTGCAGAATGCTCTCTATTCGTTGAAGTCTGATATTTGTTCAGGAAACGTGCGGACATCGCTCTTGTGCAGTTCGACTTAGTCGCGACTATTTGCCTCGATGTTTGTCGACTTAGATTTCACGCTGTAGTCGGTGGTTGCCACCATGTTCATTAGTTGGTTGAAAACAGGCATTCGAGAAAATAGCGCTTCGACTTTCAGGTCTTCCGCTTGACGAGGAAAAAATGCAACATCGGGGAGTAACGAGAAAACGCGGGCGTGACTCCGCGTCAAAGGTAGGGTCGAATGAGGCAGTCCGCGTAGTTTTATCCAATAAAAATCGATTGTATTCATTTAATTCCATCAACGTTGTGACGGGTCGAGTCTCCAGCTCTTGCTCTGAAGTCGTCGTCGGAGTTCGCAGAATGGCATTCTCAGTCTGTGCCAGGGGTTTACCCCCTTTGCAGGACTAAGGGTCAATCGTCATCAACGACCCAGAGCAGAGAGTCTCGAATGTTTCGAGTCTCCGGAGGCACATGTCTGTTTTTAACCCTAACCCTGGTTTTGGGACCCAAACCGAGGGTTTTTACCTCAAACTTGTGCGTACGCACGATTCATTTCGTTTATTTTATATCAAAGTTTGTCGTAAACGAACTTCAATTTACGTTTTCCCGTTCTGGCGCGAAATCGTTGCGTGCAAGGCACGCTGGCGACTTCGCGCCAGTCGACTCGTCCTCACCCTCGCTCCCCCTATCCCTTGTCCTCGCTTGCTTGTTTGCAAGGAGTGCAAGGGGGGGCGAGGGCACGAGGCCACGGGGCCTCGCCCTCAAGGCCCTCATGGTCCCTCAGCCGCCGATCGTGCGAAAGCCACAATCGGCGGCTGGCAGCTTGCCGGCTACCGGCCGGCCCGCCGCCAGGCCGTCCGCTGGCCGTCTAGCCGGCCGTCAGCGAGCTGGCTGGCGGCCAGCAAAATGCTGGCCGCCGGCCAGCCCTCGCTGACGCGCGGGGTGGTGCGCAACCATCCCTCGCTACAACGAGGAGGGAGGGCCGAACCGGCCCTCCCGCTACATTCCTCCCCACTTATTATGAACCGTCCCGATTCAGGAACAACAAGTAGGATTGTCATTCAGTGATTCATCAACATTGTGAAAGAAAACTAATGATTTCAATCACCAGCTAGACATGAACACGTGCATGGTACTTGGACCTAAGCTGCAGCTTGTAGGTCAGCACGGCTAGCAGTCTACCCCCTTTAGGCTGGAGCGTCTACGCGACAACCATGTTGGGCGTCCCCAACCTCCTATGGTCACTGTCCATGAATGCTGCCCTGTGGGAATGTTGTTCACTTTTTCCGCGTTCAAGTGGTACCTCCTGCCACGCGTCGATCTGTGTCAGCTGCAAGTTCGCTCTAGCACTCATCGACCACCTCTGTGGGCAACCGAGATTTGGGCTCCCATGAGTTATGTTCAGATCCACAACCCGCCCAATGAACGAGGTACTCCCTCACAATGCGTGACCAAAGAGTAGGCTCTCGGTGCTGGAGTAGGCGAAGGACCTCGTATTAACCATCGGCAGCAAGGACTGCTGGCGGTGGCTGAATGGTTCCGTCTGCCGTGTATGGAGCTAGCAGGCTCACATGAAACACGTAATTTATCTTCATACTCAGCACAAGTAGCAATTGGTATGCCACTAGCTCGATGCGTGCCTCAATGGAAAACGGCCCAATCCACTTCGGGAGACGTTTTCTTGCCCATGGCGACTTCAGCCGAAGGTTTTTAGTGCTAAGCAGCACTTTCTCACCGATATCAAACGAGACCTCCCGGCGACCTTTGTAGGCATATGTCTTTTGTCGCTGCCGAGATGCTTGAAGGTGACCCTTTGCCTCCTGTAACAAGGAGTCGATGAGCTCGGCAAAGGCTTGAGCGGAAGGAACCTGCCCTCCTGTACTCCCACTCTTCACCAATGAAGAGGGTACCACTGGATGTCGACCACTGTTCAACACGAACGGTGTGAACTGTGTGGACTAGTTCATCGAGTTGTTCATCGCAAACTCTGTCGATGGTAAGAATTTGTCCCATTCATGCATGGCAGAGTCCACGTACATGCGAAGCATCTGCTCCAGAGTGCAATTCATGCGCTCCATTTGTCTGTCAGTTTGAGGGTGAAATGGTGTCGACATTTGCGACTCACTACCAAAGTACTCGTGCATCTTTTGCGAGAACATACTAGCAAATCTTTGATATCGATCGGAAAAATTGCGCAACGGCAAGCCGTGGTACTTTACGACACCCTCAAACAAGAGACGAGCGGTCTCCTTTGCTTCTACGTCAGTGGTTGTAGGAATGATGTGTGTCATCTTCGTCAAAAGATCCACGACCACTAGTATTGCATCGTGGCCACGGGCCGTGTCCGGAAGACCAGTAATGAAGTCCATGCTGATGCACTCCCATGGAGTCCCAGGAATGGGAAGCTGTTGGAGGAGTCCAGCAGACTTCTTGTTACTAGCCTTGTTGTGAAGACATGGGTTGCATGTCATGCAATAGTTACGGACATCGACACTCCATCCTGGCCACCAATCGTGATTCGAGAGTGCCTATCTGGTCTTTTGGGGTCTCACATGACCTGCGACCGGCGGGTCGTGGAACTCGGAGGTAACCTTTGCTCAAAGGTCTCCCGAGTTTGGCACAAAAACTTGTTCTTCATGCAAGTAGATTCCTGCGACCTCCACCAAGCCGTACTTGTCCAAATTTTGTGAGTCTTGAAACCAATAATCCACACAGTATCCCATCCGGATCCTGTTTATAAAACTATTGCTATGGATAATCTCTCGCGGTGGTCGCGGAAGAGGTGTAGGGGGATCTGGTGATTGTACAGTTGCTGTTGCAATGGACATGAAACACCCACTGACTTCGGTGGTTGCTTTAATTTCCACAGGCTGTCAGCTTAGTCGATCGTCCACATTGATGCGTCCTGACCGATATTCCCATGTGAACGAGAATCGACTCAGGTATTCGCTCCAACGCGCCTGTCGTCTTGACAGGTTCGGTTGAGTTTAGAAAAACACCAATGGATTATGGTCGGTCACGACCGTCACACCCCCTTCCGCACCCTTCAGGTAGCAACGCCACGTCTTGAAAGTGTGTACTACCGCAAGGAGCTCTTGATCCCCAGTCGTGTACTGCGTTTATGCGGGGATGAGCTTCCAGCTCTCATACGCAACTGGGTGACCGTTCTGCTTGAGGACGGCTATTAGTCCTACTAGCGACGCATCACATCAAACCTCCCACGGTTGCAATGGATCCAGAATATCTAGGACGGGCGCCATGGATAGAAGCTCTTTGACTTTGAGAAAAGCGTTCTCGCAATCACGTGTCCATTCCGAATGCACGTCTTTTCGTGTGAGCCTGGTTAGCGGTACTACAAGGGTCGAATACCCTTGCATAAACCGTCAAAAGTAGTTTTCAAGGCCGAGGAAAGACTGAATCTATCCAATGTTTTTGGGGCATGGCCAATGCACAACAGCTTGTACCTTTCGTGTGTGGACATGGATGCCGTCCTTGCCGACGATATGTCCAAGGTATTCGAGCTCATCTTGTGCAAAGTTGCACTTGCTCACTTTTGCATAGAACTGTTCCCGAAGGATTAGGAGAACTTCGCGTAGATGTTCTAGGTCTTCTTCCATTGATTTGGAAAAAAACAGGATGTCATCCAAGTAAACCAAGACAAACTGTCTGAGTTGCTTGGCAAACGTTCGGTTCATTTCTCCTTGGAAGGTTGGCGGGGCATTTGTAAGCCCGCAGCATAACACACGGAACTGATAGTGTCCCATGTGCTTTTGAAACGCGGTTTTGGGCACATCATCTTCCGTGATGCGGATTTGATGGTACCCTTGAGACAAATCCAAGGACGAAAACACTTTTGTGCCTTGGAGTTGGTAAAAAAGGTCCTCAATCCACGGTAAGGGGAATCGATTTTTTACCGTCAGCTTGTTCAACGTCGGGTAAACACGCACATGTGTAAACCATTGTCCTTTTTGCTCACAAAAAGAATCGGCGCACTATACGGTGAGCTACTAGGCTTGATCCACCCATTTGCAAGGTACTCTTTGATTTAGCGTTCAGCCTCTCGCCTTTGGTTGCAGCGGAATCGTGTGGCCCATGTGTCTTTCTGGTGGAAGCCCAGCGTGTGGCTCTTGGAATACATCCGAGAACTCCACCAATAGAGATTTGATCTCTTGTGGCGTGTCTTCCTTCACGTCGTCCTCCACTTTCTACAGCTGAGCCAAGAAGTATCGACAACCTTGTCGAATACATCTCTTGACCTGTATCGCACACAAGCTGGCATGGACTTTGAGTAACATCGGTAATATTTCCGTACTCAAAATCAACGTAAAGCGGCGTTGTCCTTTTCGGAGGATGAAACGCTTTGATTCAAAGCACATTAGAGCGCTGTTGTCACGGAGCCAGGATTGCCTAGCACCACGTCAAACGGGTCAAGAAGGTTGAGTACCTTCAATGTGACACTCTGTGTGTACCCTTTAATACATATTTTTGCTTTACAAGTACCAATCACAGGTACCGTATGGTTGTCACCAACAACTGCGCCATTCGAAGGCTTGTACTTCAGGCCAACCTGTCAGGTAGAGCCAAGACTAACAAAGTATTCGTCTCCTCCAGTGTCAGCAAGTACATTCACGGGGGCACCAGCTAGGTGTCCTTTGAACTACATCGTCATGTTGCCTCCACTCTTCCGAGTGAACAGACTCAACGACGGCAAGCCGAGTTTTTGATAAACACGGAATCTGTACGACGGGCGTCGCAACTCCCATGATTCACCCACTCGAGTCCACATCTTGTGGGTATGTGTGAATTCGGCCAGCACCTTCCAGTCTTTAAAATTGACTGGGTTGAAATTGTCGACTAAAGGTACAGCAGACGTGATTGAACTCATCGCGTTGAGAGCGTTTTCTTCAATCACTGCGTCATACAACTGTTGCACAGTGGTCAGTGTCGCCACCACTAAGCATGTACGATAATGCATCTCGTCTTGAGATGCAAGGTTTAGTGCGCAATGTTGGTCAGCAAGTGTAGAATGCGGTTCAACAAAAGGAGAGAAGAAAACGGAGAAATTTGAACTCGTCATTTCTCAAATGATTTAACATCCTCATCTGAAAACATGAATCCACACTCATGATCGAGTTTAACTCCTGAGTGGTCCCCACTAACGTCACTCAAGGGTGGGGAAAATGTGCCCCACGACCCTGTCTGTTGCCACTGCTGGGACCATTGCCGCAACCGCGACCCTTTCCACGGCCCTGTCCACAGCCTCCTGCTGCACCATCCATAGGAGGTGCTGCTACTGTAGCTAACGTCGCGGCCTCTTGTCCACCACCAGCAGCATGAGGACACCAAGCCCTAAAGTGGCCCGGTTGCATGCAGTTGTGGCAGAGCCCTTCGCGGAAGGATGTGTTACGACGCCACGTGCAACCTGCAGCTCGTCATTCTCGTGGCTGCGCTTGTTGTTGGGGCCCTTGTATCCACCAGCATTCTTGGCTGGAGGGTTTCCAGGCTGCTTGTCCTTTGCCTCGCCTTGCTGTCTAGTTGACCCACCAGTCCCTGCAACGTCCATGCGCATGTTGCAGCCTCGCGGTGCAGGCGCGTTCGGCTGTGCATGAGAGTAGTGCTTCGAGTTCGCCGAATACACTTCGCTCATGTAGTCGCGCAACGCCATCCAGCTTGTCCAAGCTTGGCCAGTGGCTGTCATGGTGGTCTTGTCCTTCAGCTTCTCGTTGAAGAGACCATCACGCAAGTACTCTAGTAGCATGCACTATGGGTACATGAAGGTCTGAGTCCCATCGCCATTGGTGAAGCTCTCGACTTCCTCCATGAGTGCTCCACGAGTACGGCGAACTCGCTCAAGTAGGATTTGAGCGAGTTGCCCAGCTGCCTGAAGTCCATGATCTTGTGGAAGGCATGTTGCGCCTCCTCACGTTGGGTGCACTTCTTGTGCATCATCATGTAGAAGGCCTCCCACGGCATGGGCTGCCACCCGAGGTGCGGCTGCTGCGCAGTCCACTCCTTGACCACATACTTAATGAGTTTCTCTTCAAGCCACGTCGTGGCAAGGTCACCCCACTAGCTGAGTGGAGCCTTGTGGACACGTACAACGTGCTCCATGCAGTTCAGCCAGTCGGTCAGCTTCATGCCCTTTCGGAAGATCCCCACTCTATGGAGGAAGGACGGGTTTATGACCGACTCCGAAGTTGTCGAGGTAGGCAAGTTGTCGCTGCCACCAGCAGTGGCATCCGCAGCTGTGACAAGCTGCACTTGCTGTTGTATCTGCATCTAGGTCACGCTCTGAAATGCTTTGCCAAGGTCATTGCATCTGCGGCTTGCCTCATGGGCGGCCAGGCACTGTAGCTGGCGATCACGATCGAGATCCGTGATGCTCTGCCCGACGTGGGCCAGTAGGTTGGCAAACGCGAACTTGAGCTATGATGTCGTCAGAGCTCTAGCTCTGATAGCCTCTAGGGCCTCGCGTTGTCCGTGCACCCTTACCCACAACAGGAGGGTACGGTTCGCGTACACGCCTCCAAGGAGTCCCACCTTTCTGAGGAGACTGTCATCAGCGACGATGCTCGAGTGGGCGCTGCCGTGCCCCATTGCGACCACATCGTAGGAAGGGGGGTCCGCCCCCATTCCTCTGAGTGGTGCTGCATCCCCACCGTTGGTGGTGATCTTGAGTCGGCCTGCCGTCTCAGCAGCAAACTTCATGAGCCTACAACGGTCATCGCGAATGGCCTTTGCGGGGTCGTCGTCTGGCTCATTCTCGCGAGAACTTCCCGTGTGACCGCTTTCAGTGCCCTTGCTGCTCTCGGCAGTCCCGCTGCCATTGACATCTTTAGAAGATGCGGCCGGCATCTCATCCTTCTTGAGCAATCGGCTCGAGTTCGCCGCACGACGATGACAATGGTCGCGATCCTTGTCGCCTTCGCCATCGTCGGCGTCGTGCTCTTTGTCGGGGTCTCCTTCTAGGAGATCCTCCACCATTGGGTCGTCCATCACATGGGGGTCGCCCACGTGTGCATCGACGTGCTCGTCAAGGAATTGTTTGGCCTCCGCACAATTCGCGGTGTCGCTGAGGTTGGCATCGGTTGCCTTAGGCGGTATGGTGGCCTTTGGCAGTACGGTTGTCTTAGGCGGTACGGTAGCCTTAGGCAGTATGGTCGCCTTTGGGTTGGCAACCGTGCTCACGGCGGCGGCTCCTAAAATGTGGAGTCCGCCAAGAGCTCGTGGTGAGGCCGTCACCACCTTGCCCTTGTTGGTCTTGGACGGTCCGGCACTTGCCATCTCGTCGTTCGTACAACTAGCATGTGAAGGTCGTTGTGAGGATCACCCCACAACTTAAAGGAGGAATCGTCTCCTAAACTCTAGCTCTCACGATCGGTGAGGCAATTTCAATTTAAATTTCTATTTTCTTAGGCCGCCACGTCGGCACAAAGTCGTGGGTTTTGAAACTAGTCTTCCTAAGCCGTGACTCACGGCGATTGGCAAGGGCTAGTACCTAGGAAAAAAGAAAACTACAAGACAATGAAATGAGGAGTGTGAGTGCCGCTCACAATACAAGAGCAAAGAGTGGCAAGGAGAACTCGAGCAATTCCTACCAAGCCTTCCACTATCTCCTCCAACTTATTTTCTTCCCCTTGTCTTCTTGTCTTCCTTGGTCTTCTCTTTTTGCTCCTTGACGCCTCTTGCATTCTTGGGCAACGTCTCCCTTGAGCTCGCGGCGTTGGCGAGCCGCCAAAAATCTTCAAGGTGTCACCCTCCTTTTTAGGATGCTCGCAGGCCGTGAGAGTCCCTAATCTTGGGAAGGAGCACTGTCCCAATTTTTGGATGAAGGAGTTTTGAAGGAGGCTTCAAAATGGGGAGAATTTTGTGGTTTTTTAAGGTGGGAACTGCCTACCCCGTCCAAGAAAATCCTCTTAGCCCTCAGGAAGTAAGAAGAGGTTGGAAAGAAGGGTCTCCACCAAGTAGAGGTCTTTTCAAGCTTTCAAACGCACTTCACGGCACTTCAATTAGTGAAGTGTAGATGCCGTAGTCCCTTCTGGCGTTTCTACTTTTGCTTGTAACTGTCGGCTGCGTTTTATCTGTGTCATAGCCGCCGTTTCCGTCAAAATCTTGGTCGCGGGGGTTGTGTGGCTCTGAGAACCACTGGAACGTGTCGAGTCTTCAGCTCTTGCTCTGAAGTCGTCGTTGGAGTTTGCAGAATGGCATTCTCAGTCCGTGTCAGGGGTTTACCCCCTTTCCAGGACTGAGGGGCAATCGTCATCAACGGCCCAGAGCAGGGAGACTCGAATATATTGAGTCTCCGGAGGCCCATTTCCGTTTTAAACCCTACCCCTGGTTTTGGAACCCAAACCGGGGGTTTTTACCTCAAACTCGTGTATTTGTACAAGTTATTTTGTTTATTTTATGTTGAAGTTTGTCGAAACAAACTTCGATTTATGTTTTGCCGTTTTGGTGCAAAATCATTGTGTGCGAGGCACGCTGGCGATTTTGCGCCAGTCCTCTCGTCCTCACCTTCGCTCCCCCTATCCCTCGTCCTTGCTTGCTTGTTTGCAAGGAGGGCGAGGGGGAGGCCAGGGCACGAGGCCACGAGGCCTCGCCCTTGAGGCCCTCATGGTCCCTCAGTCGCCGATCGGGCTAAGGCCGCGATCGGCGGCTGGCGGCTGGCCAGCCGGTCGCTTGGCCGGCTGCCTGCCGTCTAGCCGGTAGGTAGCGAGCTGGCCGGTGGCCAGCGAAGTGCTGGCCGCCAGCCAGCACTTGCTGACGCGAGGGTTGGTGCGCAACCTCCCCTCGCTTTAGGGAGGAGGGAGGGCCGAACCGGCCCTCCCGCTACAAACTTATTGATAGTTTGATTTTTTTTCTTTCCAATGAATATCTCTAAATTACCAAACTAATTGCTTTCACAAAAACAGGTTAAAATTTTAGAAATAAGATTAATTGTAGCAATTCATGTAGGAATTCATACGCAAAATCAACAAGTATTATTTGATGTAATAGGAAAAAATATGTTTCATAAATTCATTGAGAATACAACACTACATCATTTAAACACTGAGTTTTCTATGCCAAAAAGTGTATCCTACTCAACTACAAGGTTAACTTTTTGATGTAAACAAAACATTAAATGAATACATTCTCGTAGACATTTTCTCAAGGATGGGATGTTTGTGGTTTTGAGTGTAAAGATAAACATTAAAGGTACAACTTTTGGATGCATCATGAAATTGAAATCATTGAGTTAAAAACATGGATAAAAAACCCTTTATAAAGGGTTCTTTATGGATTTTTTTTTTCAGTTTTTAAACATCTGTTTATCTCTAAAACTGATTTTCATTTATCTTAAAACAATGTAGAAGTATCAAGATGTTTTTGATTCCTTACAGATGTATGAAAATCTAGACATTTTCATAATTGTTTGTGAGAAAATTCCCTTAAATCATGTTTTTAATCCAGAAAATCCCCTCTAAACATTAGTTTAATTGTAAATTATATTTTTTCTTTGTAGTAACTTTTCCTCAGATTCTTCTAGATACCAGAAGATTTGAGTGAGGGGATTTGTTAATGAAAACAAATGAGGAACTTTATAATTTTTTTTTAATATTTAAACATTCACTAAAGAATTGTTGCTTTTACATTGTTCTATTATACATAACAATTAGATTTAGAGGTTCAATTTGTCTAACCATTGAACCAAAATTCTTTTTCATAAACAACTGTTAGAAAAGCAATCAATTATATGTGAGCTTTACTCAATAACTTCAAGTCAACGATTCATCCAAAAACATTACCCATAAATGTCTTTATACCCATAGCCATGAACATCTCATCCCTCATTAAGTATTCAAGAAATTTTCTTAATGGAGGGGATTCCTTTTTACCCACCATTTGAAAACGTTCAGCGCAGGTTACCTACGTTTTGGGAATCGCAGACCGGATTCCCAACTTTTTGTCCGGGTACTTACGCTTTCCCTACGTTTTGCTCTTTTCAAAAAAGTTGAAAAAACTTGCGCGCGTTACCCACTTTTAACCATATGACTCCGATACCCACTTTTGTGCGCGACAGGTCCATCCCGTACACATCGCAATTATTTTCAAACGGACCCCCATTTGCTGCCACCCACTCCTCGCTGTTTCTCTCTCCCACCCTCATCTATCCTGCACGTATTGTCTCACTTTCTCCCCTTTTCCCTGCTCACAATTGATGATCAGGGGGGGATACGAGGGTGAGTGCTCGAGGCCATCGGCCTCAAGCCCTCGCCCTTGCAACGTTGCAGATTTGTCCCTTCTTAATCGTTGGCCGTCCGCCAGTGAGCTGCTGGGCGTCGGCAAACAGCTGGCTTTCTGACGGCCAGCAAGCTACTTGGCGAGCAGCTGCTAGCCGTCGGCAATTTGCTAGCCGTCGGCGTGCTGTTGGCCGTCGGCAATTCGCTGGCCGTCAGCAAGTTGCTCGTCGTCGCTGAGCTGCTGGCCGTCGGCGAACCCTCGCCCTGGCAAGATCTGGCCTCCAGCATGTCCTCCGCATTCGCGGGGGAGAGGGCCGGCCCACCCGTTCCCCCCTCCCCCCCAACCCCCTCCCCCTTGTGCACTACATAAGTCGCGCAACCGATTCTGCCAACGTCCATTCGGTGGCAGAGATATCGGTCGCATGACCATATTCCAGCACGTTTCTTTGTGGGAAGATGCAACGACGCAAAGTCGTCAAAGTCGTCAATTTATAAACATGACATCAGACAAACTTTCAGAAAAAGCACCATGCCAAAATCATAAGCAAAAGTCGACCATATCAGAATAAAGTGAAAAAGGTTCCCATTAATGCACACAGAATGACGCCTCAAAACGTAAAGAAATGAAAAAGAAGGTTTTGTAATTTTTGAAAAATATGAACGCTATCCCCACTCGGTGAGAAAACATGACTACAATACCGGTATTCTGTGCATGTTTTCTCAAATGGTGGGCATAGCGTTCACGGTTAGTCGCTATCCAAACTTTGTGGGTACAGTGGTCAATGATTGAAAAAAGTGTGTATTTTGGTAGGCCAACGCTCAAATGGTGGGTAAAAGGGAATCAGTCCGTTTCCTCAATATAAACTCTTTTTTCTGAGTAAGATGATCAACCTTGTTTTTAAGTAAGAAAATTTCATAAACAATTAAGAATACAAAAGGTAGAAGGTTAATTTTCCATGAACTTATTATTCATTTTCTGTCTTTTTTCCTCAAAGCATACATGTCTATTTTGTGTGCATTCCAACATTCCTTAGTACAATGAATTTCATTTGTAAATTTTGAAAACGTTTTCATGATGTGCTTTGTTTTAAATATAGGAATATTTCTTAAAGTTATAAAATGAGTTAAGATATCAATAGGTTTTGAAATTGATTGAAGATTGTAACGTTCCGAGTCTCCAGCTCTAGCTCTGAAGTCGTCGTCGGAGTTCGCAGACTGGCGTTCTTAATCCGCGTCAGGGGTTTACTCCCTTTGCAGGACTGAGGGGCAATCATCATCAATGACCCAGAGCAGGGAGACTCGAATGCTTCGAGTCTCCGAAGGCCCATTTCCATTTTTAACCTTACCCCTAGTTTTGGGACCCAAACCAGGGGGTTTTTACCTTGAACTCGTGCATTCGCATGAGTTTTCCGGTTTTGAAACCCATAAATCATCCTGAACCAACTCGAGTTTTGTTTTAAACGCGTCAGCGCAAAATCGTCGCGTGCAAGGCACGATTGGCGATTTCTCGTCAATTTTTCTCGTGCGCTTCTCTCATCATTTCCCTCACCCTCGCTCCCCATATCCCTAGTCCTCGCTTGCTCATTTGATAGGAGGGCGAGGGGGGGAGGCAAGGGCACAAGGCTACGAGGCCTAGCCCTCGAGGCCCTCATGGCCCCTCAGCCGCCGATCGGGCTGAGGCCGCGATTGGCGGCTGACCGGCTGGTGGCCGGTCGGTCGCTTGGCCGGCCGACGGCCATCCAGCCGGCCGACAGCAAGCTGGCCGGTGGCCAGCCAAGTGCTGGCCGCCGGCCAGCCCTTGCTGACGTGAGGGGTGGTGCGCAACCACCCCTTGCTTCAGCAAGGAGGGAGGGCCGAACCAGCCCTGGCCCTACATTCCACCCCACTTATTATGAACCGTCCCGGTTCATTAACAACAAGCATAATTGATAGTCAGTGAGTCATCAACATTGTGAAACAAAATTAAGAACTTCAATCACCAGCTAAACATGAACACGTGCGTGGCACTTGGATCTAAATTGCATCTTGTCGGTCAGCACGGCTAGTGGCCTCCTCTCTCTAGGCTCGAGCGTCCGCGCAACAACCATGTTGGGCGTCCCCAACCTCGTATGGTTGGACTACATGAATGCCACCCTACGGGAATGGTGTTCACGTTTTTTGTGTTTAGGTGGTGCCCCTTGACACGTGTCGATCCCTGCAAGCTGCCAGCTCGCTACAATACTCGTTGACCACCCCTGTGGGCAACCGAGACTTGGGCTCCCATGAGTTATGTTCAGGTCCACACTCGGCACAATGAACGAGGTATTCCCTAACAATCCGCGACCAGAGAGTACGCTCTCAGTGCTGAAGGAGGCGTAGAACCTCGTATTGGCCATCAACAACAAGGACTGCTGTTGGTGGCTAAACGGTTCCCTCAGCCGTGTATGGAGCTAACAGGCTCACATGAAACCTGTCATGTATCTTCGTACTCACGACCCAATGCGTGCAACGATGGGAAACGACCCAGTGCACTTTGGTAGAAGTTTTCGTGTCCATGGCAACTTCAGCCAAAGATTCCTAGTGCTAAGCAACACTTTGTCACTGATGTCAAACGAGGCCTCACAGCGACTTTTGTTGGCATATGCCTTTTGCCGTTGCCGAGCAGCTTGAAGGTGACCCTTTGCCTCCTGTAACAAGGAGTCTATGTACTCGGCAAAGGCTTAAGCAGAAGGAACCTATCCTCCTGGACTCCCACTCTTCACCAATGAAGAGGGCACCACTGGATGTTGACCAGTGTTCAACACAAACGGTGTGAACTGTGTACACTAGTTCACCGATTTATTCACCGCAAACTCTGCCGGTGCTTGGAATTTGTCCCATTCATGCATGGCAGTGTCCACGTACATTCGGAGAATTTGTTCAAGAGTCTAGTTCATGCGCTCCTTTTGTCCATTTGTTTGAGGATGAAACGCTGTCGATATTTGTGACTTACTGCCAAAGTACTCGTGCATCTTTTGCCAGATTTTACTGGCAAATTTGTTATCTTGATGAGAGATAATGCGCAATGGCAGGCTGTGGTGCTTTACGACACCCTGAAAGAAGAGACGAGCGGTCTCCTCTGCGTTCAAGTTAGTGGTTGTAGGAATGAAGTGTGTCATCTTTGTCAGAACATCCACAACCACTAGTATTGCATCGTGGCCACGAGCCGTTTCGAGAAGACCATTAATGACGTCCATGCTGACGCACTCCCATGGAGTCACAGGAATGGGTAACTATTGGAGGAGTCCACCAGGCTTCTTGTTACTAACCTTATTCCGAAGACATGGGGCGCATGCCATGTAATACTTACGGACATCGACACCCCATCCTGGCCACCAATAGTGGTCCGAGAGTGCCTGTCCGGTCTTTCGGGATCCCACATGACATGCAACTGGCGGGTTGTGGAACTGGGAGATAATCATTGCTCGAAGGTCTCCCGAGTTTGGCACAACTTGTTCTTCACGATAGAAGATTCCTGCGGCCTCCACCAAGCTATAATTGTCCAGATTTTGAGAGTGTTGAAACCCATCATCCACACAGTATCCCATCTGGATCATGTTTATAAAATCATTGTAATGGATGATTTCTCGTGGTGGTTGGCGTAGAGGTGCAAGGGGATCTAGTGATTGTACTGTTGCTGTTGCAATGGCCATAAAACACCCATCCACCTCAGTGGTTGCTTTGTTTTCTATAAGCTCTTGGCTTAGTGGATCGGCCACATTTATGCGTCTTGGCCAAACTTCCCATTTGAACGAGAATCGACTCAGGTATTTGCTCCAACGCGCCTGTCGTCTTGACAGGTTCGGTTGCATTTGGAAAAACACTAATGGATTATGGTCGATCACGACCATCACACCCCTTTCAGTACCCTCGAGGTAGCAACACCACATCTTGAAATCATGTACTACCACAAGGAGCTCTTGATCCCTAGTCGTGTACTGCGTTTCTGCGGGGATAAGCTTCCGGCTCTCATATGCAACTCGATGACTGTTCAGCATGAGGACGGCTCCGTGTCCTACTAGCGACGCATCACATCAAACCTCCCACGGTTACGATGGGTCCAGAAGAGCTAGGATAGGAATTGTGGATACAAGTTCTTTCACTTGGAGAAAATCATTCTCGCACTCAGCTGTCCGTTCCTAGTGAACGTTGTTTTGCGTTAGCCTGGTTAGCGGTGCTATCAGGGTTGAATACCCTTGCATAAACCATCGAAGGTGTTTTGCAAGGCCGAGGAAAGACCGAATCTGCCCAACATTTTTTGGGCGTGGCCAGTCCAACGGCTTGGACCTTTCGTGGGTCGACACGGATGCCATCCTTGCCGATGATGTGTCCCAGGTATTCGAGCTCATTTTGTGCAAATGCACACTTGCTCACTTTTGCAAAGAATTTTTGTTCCCAAAGGATTGCGAGGACTTCACGCACATGTTCTATGTGCTCTTCCATTGACTTGGAGAAAACCAGGATGTATTCCACGTGAACCAAGAAAAACTGCGCGAGTTGCTTGGCAAACGTTCGGTTCATTTCTCCTTCAAATGTTGCTGGGGCATTTGTAAGCCCAAAGCATAACACTCAAAACCGATAGTGTCCCATGTGCATTCGAAACGCGGTTTCGGGCACATCGTCTTCCGTGATGTGGATTTGATGGTACCCTTGAGACAAATTCAAGGACGAAGATACTTTTGTCCCTTGGAGTTGGTCAAAAAGGTCCTCAATCCGCGGTAAAGGGAATCGCCTTTTCACCGTCAGCTTGTTCAAGGCCCGGTAATCCATGCACATGCGTAAACCACCATCCTTTCTATTCACAAAAAGGATCTGTGCACCATATGGCAAGCTACTTGGCTCCATCCATCCTTTTGCAAGGTACTCTTTGATTTGACATTCGGCCTCTCGCCTTTTTGCTGGACAAAGGCGATACATGGGTTTGAACGGAGGAGTTGCCTCTTGTTGCAGCAAAATCGTGTGGCCCATGTGTCATTCTGGTGGAAGCCCAGTTGGTGGGTCTTGGAATACATCCGAGAACTCCGCCAATAGAGATTTCATCTCTTGTGGCGTGTCTTCCTTCACGTCATCCTCCACTTTCTACAGATGAGCCAAAAACCATCGACAACCTTGTTAGATATGCCTCTTGACCTGCATTGTAGACAAGCTGACATGGACTTTAAGTCGAGTCGGTGACAATACTGTACTAGGAATCAGCGTAAAGCGACACTGTCCATTTCAAAGTATGAGGCGCCTTGTTTTGAAGCATATCAGAGCTTTGTTTCTGCGGAGCCATGGATCACCTAGCACCATGTCAAACGGGTCAAGAAGGTGTAGTACCTTCAACGTGACACTTTGTGTGTAACATTGAATAAAATTTTTTGCCTTAGAGGTACCGATTACAAGTACTGTACGGTTGTCACCGACAACAACTGCACCACCCGATGGGGCGTACTCTAGGCCCACGTGTCGGGTAAAGCCAAGGCTAACAAAGGAGTCGTCTCCTCCAGCATCAGCCAGTATGTTCACGGGAGCACCAGCTAGGTGTCCCTTGAACTGCATTGTGATGTTACCTCCACTTTTCTGAGTGAACAGGCTCAATGACGGCAAGGTGAGATTGTGATAAACACGAAATCAGTATGATAGGCGTCGCAACTCTCATGATTCACCCACTCGAGTCCACATCTTGTGGGCACGTGTGAATTATGCCAGCACCTTCAAGTGTTTACATTTGACCGGGTCTAAATCATTGACTAAAGGTACCGCGAACGTGATTGAACTCATTGCTTTGAGGGCATTTGCTTCAATAACTGTATCACACATTCTTGCATGGTGGTCAGTGTCACCACCACTAAGCATGTACAATCATGCATCTCATCCAGAGATGCAAGGTTTAGTGGGCAATGTCCGTCAGCAAGTGTAGAATGCGGTTCAACAAAAGGAGAGAAAACAACGGAGAAGTTTGGACTCATCAAAAACTCAAATAGTTGAACATCCTCATCTGAAAACATGAACCCACACTCGTGATCGAGTTTCACCCTTGAGTGGTCCCCACTAATGTCATTTAGGGGTGGGGAAATCCCGCCCCACGGCCTTGTCCGTTACCACGACCGGACCCATTGCCGTGACCGCAACCCTGTCCATGGCCCTATCCGCAGCCTCCTGCAGCACCATCCCCATGAGGTGCTGCTGCTGCTGCAGCTAACGCCGCGGCCTCTTGTCTACCACCAGCAGCCTCAGAGCACTGAGCCCTAAAGTGGCCTGGCTACATGCAGTTGTGGCAGGGCCCATCACGGAAGGTTGCGTTGCGACGCTCCCGCACCGCCTACAGCTTGTCATTCTTGTGGCTGCGCTTGTTGTTGGGGCCCTTATGTCCACCAACCTTCTTGGATGGAGGGTTTGCAAGCTGCTTGCCCTTGGCCCTGCCTCGCTGTCCAACTGACCCACTAGCCCCTGCAGCATCCACAAGCATATTACGGCCTTGCTGTGCACGTGCGTTTGGCCGTGCATCAGAGTAGTGCTTCGGGTTTGCCGAATACACTGCGCTCATGTAGTCACTCAATACCCTCTAGCTTGTCCAAGCTTGGCCATTGGCTGTCGTGGTGGTCTTTTCCTTCAGCTTCTCGTTGGTGATGTCAGAAAACGGCCCCCGAGTGGAGGCAGTTCCAACGTGGCCCGATGGGTCTGCTGTGTGTTCACGGCTGTGATTTGTGTGGGTGGTTCTGAGTCTAAGCGTGAGCTTTCTGGTCGCCTCACGCTATGTTTCTGGGAGTCGAAGGCATTTGCGAGACAGTCCCTTTTGCAAGGGAATAACGCAGTTTTGCATTAGTTTTTGAACATGGACATGATCTAAACATTTGTAGGGCTAGTCATGAGCTCTCCAACGTACCAAACCGTGCACGATTCGGATAACTGTAGCTCCCGTTACGTCAGTCAAAACACTGCACCCCAAACCAGCCGCTCACTCGGTGGCGCGTACCACGTCGTCCGCCGAGGCGCCTTCACACATCAAGGACCCATCAAAACGCCATTCCGGAGGCGCAGATGTCCCTATGCGTAGTGGCGGCGCCCCTTGCGCCTCTGGGGTCTGTTTCGATGAGTTAATCATCGAGTTTGGTGATGGGGATTCATGTGGGTCGAAACTTGTTCGCGGACTTCCAGTCGGAATTTTGATGCAGTCCCCGAGTAACAAACTGTACTACTGAGTTTCGGACTCCGAGCCATGATTTTGGCTAAGTCCCTCAGTAATAAACTGAAATCCGGCGGATCATCCACCGGACGCCTCGGCAGTCCTTCCGGAGCAAAATCCCCAGATGACATTTTGTTACTCGCTCCGGTCAATTATTCACCGGAAGTCGAACGGCGGCCGGCTCCCAGAACCGCCGTGCACACCCCAACTTTGGAAGCCCATATCTCCCTTGTTACTAGTCCGATTCCGGTGAAACAACTTCCACCGGATTCAACAACTCGTCAAATTTCAGGGGCAATCCTCCATTTTAGGATCCGAGCAATCCTTGAGTCGCCAGATCCGTCGACGAGGATTTTCCTCTCTCTGGCGGCTCGTCGACGCCTCCCGACTCCGCACTTGGGCATGCAGAGGGGCAAATCTTCAACATTCTCCCCCTTGCACCTGCCATGCCCACTGCTCTTGCTTGCTCTCACTCATCTTCTGCTGTGCCCTCCAGCCCATCATAGCTGGTCATCCCAAGCCCGGCCACGCTCAATGCGTGCCGGTCGACGCGTTGCACTTTGGTCAAGCAATCCGCAAGCATGTTGTGCGTGCTGCAATGCTGGAGCACCACCTGCCCCTTTTCAACCATGTCCCGTGCGTAATGGTAATGCATGTCAATGTGCTTCGTCCTCCTGTGCTGCGTCGGGTTGTTGGTCAGCGAGATTGTGCCTGTGTTGTCCTCTTGCACCACCGTTGGCTCCTCCTGCGGTACGCCCAGCTCCCTCAGCAACCTGTGGAGCCACACCGCCTCCTTGACCGCCTCGGCCAGCGCGATGTACTCTGCTTCCACTGTGGAGGTGGCAACACAGTCTTGATTTTTGCTGCACCACGAGACCGCTGCACCAGCGAGGAAGAACACGTCGCCTGATGTGGACTTCCGTTTGTCCACATCGCTAGCGTAGTCTGCGTCCGTGTAGCAGACCAGACGCAAGGGGTCCGCCCGCCCCTTGCCGTCAAACCTCAAGCGCGCATGCCGCGTCGCCTGCAGGCAGCGGAGGATGCGCTTGAGCGCCTGCCAGTGTAGTGGCCCTGGATCGGCCACATACCTGCTCACTTGGCCCACAACGTAGGCCAATTCTGGTCGAGTCGCCACCATGGCGTACATGAGGCTGCCCACCACCGATTGGTAGGGCACCCTTGCCATATCCTCCCGCTCTTCTTTTGTTTGTGGCGCCATTGCCGCACTCAGTTCACAGGTCGTGGAGACTAGACTGCCAACTGGTTTGCAGTCCTCCATGCCGTACTGCTTCAGCACCTCGGCCACTTATTTGGCCTGTCCCAGCTCAAGCGTGCGCGCCCTCCGGTTCCGCGTAATGCTCACCCCGAGGTAGTACTCCAGCTCCCCCATGTCCGACATCTGGAATCTGCTGCTCAGCTGCTCTTTCAACTACTGTAGGCTCGGCAAATCCGTCGAGCACACAATCAGGTCGTCCACGTAGAGTGCAACGATCTGATGGATTTGTTTGTCGCGCCGCACGTACACGCTGTGATCCGCTTCACAGCGCTTGAAGCCGAGTTGTGCCATGAAGCTGTCCATCTGTTGGTACCAGCATCTGGGCGATTGTTTTAGCCCATACAAGGACTTCCGCAGCTTACACACCTTGCCCTCCGGCGCCTCCACCCCCTCCGGCATCTCCATGTAGATCTCTTTGTCTATGATGCCGTTGAGGAAGGCCGTCTTTACGTCCATTTGGTGGAGCTCCATGTCCTTCGCGGCTGCCACCGCAAGGATCGCCCGGATGCTTGTAAACTTGGTGACGGGAGCAAACGTCTCATCGTAGTGCTCCCCCTTATGGTGTGCGTAACCCTTTGCCACCAGCCGCGCCTTGTATTTGTCAACCACACCCTCCTTTGTGAACTTGGTCTTAAAGACCCACTTTGAGCCGATGACCTTGGCATCTTTTGGCCTGTCAACCAGCTCCCACGTATCATTTTCCGTGATGGACGCCAGCTCCGATTTGATGGCTGCGTCCCATTGATCCCCTTCAGGCCGTGCAAGCGCCTCTTGCACGGTAGTCGGCTCCGTTGATGCAGCGAGCATGCACCGCGTCATGCCAATCCATCGACCGGTGCTTGCGTCGAAGCGCTTCCGCGCTTTTCGCTGCCTCCCGCTGCGGTGCGGTAGTTTTGGTGGCGCATTGTCACTCTGCTGCGATCCCTCGGACTCAGCATGCTCCGGTGAATCATCGACTGGACGGCTCCCTGAGGATCTTTCTCATTCTGGCAAAACATCGCCCGAACGACCGGCACGTCCGGTGGATTTTCCACCGACGCCCGATGCCCACTCTGCCGGGAGTGCGCGCCTCGGCACCCTAGGTGCCTCATCCTCCGGATCCTTCCGGTGGATGTCCTCATCAGCTTGATTGTCATCACAGTCCTCCGCGTTGGCTGCCACCACTGGTGCACCTTTGCGCTCTGATGCTGCATCCTCAACTTCGGCGTCTGCCGGCTCCTTCTCGTAGTCAAGGAGCTGGAACCACTCCACCGTCTTTGGGGAGTCCACCACGCCCACGTCGTTGCTGCTGATGTAACTCTGCTACTCGTCAAACTCGACGTCTCAGCTGCGGATTACCTCCTCCTTGCACATGTCGTAGAGCCGGTACGCCTTATGCGCGCTCTCATAGCCAAGGAAGAGATACGAATTTGCCCGCGGCTCTAGCTTGCTGTCACGCCTCTGTGCAGCCTGCACCATCGTGTGCGCCTTGCACCCGAACACTTTCAGGTGTGCCACACTTGGCTTGCGCCCGCTCCAAACCTCCTGCGGCGTCTTCCAGTGGCTCCTCCCCTTCAGCACCACTGTAGGAGTGAGGTTGATAGTATAGCTCGCTGTACGCACAGCTTCCACCCAGAAGCTTCACGGCAATGGCGCATCCACCAACATGGTCCGTACCATGTTCACCAGCGTCTGGTTCGCCCGCTCCGCCACGCCATTTGACTGAGGCGAATACGGCGTAGTTTGTTGCCATTTTATGCCCTACTGCTTCATCCACCCGCTACAGCCCACGAACTCTCCGCCGTTGTCGCTGTGTAGTGCTTTGACCTTCCGGTTAGTCTGCCTCTCCACCGCGGCGACATACTCCTTCAGCCGGTCTAGGACCTCGCCTTTCCGCTTCATGAAGTACACAAAGAGTTTTCTGTTGTAGTCATCAATGAAGGTGACAAAGTAACGGGCGCCGCTCTTTGACGCCGTCTTGAATGGTCCGCACACGTCGCTGTGCACGACCTCCTGCAGGTCCGAGGCGCGATTCACGTTCTCGTTGAACGGTTTGCGTCGCGCCTTGCCCAAGATGCAAGGCTTGCACTTTTTGTGCACTGCTGCATCTGTCGCCTCTTCCGCACCATCAATGACGAGGCCGCGTACCAGCTCGCGCTTCGCCATCTCCTTCAGGACTGCGAGTGAGGAATGCCCCAGTTGTCGGTGCCAGAGCTCCAGATCAGCTCCCCCTCCTTTAGCCAGGTTGACGGTGCGTTCCTGCAAGTCTGCTGACTCTGTCGCCGCGGGGATCACTTTGGTCTCCACGATGTAGAGGCCTCCCTTGCGCTTAGCCTCCAGCACGGGCTCACCGCCACCGTCCTTCCGCACGACTGCCCCTCTTCTCCTGAAGAGCACCTCGTACCCCTTGTCAGTCAGGCGGCTGACACTTAGAATGTCAGCCAAGCCAGGTACGTGCTGCACGTCCTTGATGACGCGCTACACCCGCTTTCCACCAACCACCACCTCCACATCCACATCTCCTTGGCCAGCCGCCGGCAGGACCTTGTCGTTCGCGACCACCATGGATTTGCTGGACTTGGTGTAGTTGATGAACCTGACCTTCTCGGCCTGGGTATTCTCCTCCGCTTCGGAGTCAAGGCATCGCCGGTTGGCCTTCTTGAGGTAGTGGTTTTGAGTGTCGTTGAGAGGCGCCTTCTTGCCTTTGGCGTCCTTGCCGCCAGCCTTTGCCTCCTCGGTGCACTCACGGGCCCAATGGCCCTCCTTGCCGTAGTTACGGCACGCACCCTTCTTTGCGCACTTCTTGCCACCGCCCTGTCCGCCACCTCCCTTGGCCTTGCTTCCGCCACCACGCGTTTTGGCGACGAGGGCCGATGAGGACGACGAGGACTCCCCGCAGCTCCGTTGCTACACCTCGTTGCGGATGTACTCTGCGATTGCGCCATAGGTGAGCTTGTCCTCTGCCCATCCTCCCAAGATCGTAATGAGAGGGCTCCAACTGTCAGGAAGGGCCATGAGGATGGCCATCGCGTGCAGCCGCGTGTCGATCTTCCACCCCACGTCGTTGCATTGTGAGGCAAGCGACTCGATCAGCTGCATGGCGGTGATGACATCATCTCCCTCCTCGATTCTCACTGTCAGGAGTCGCTTCATTGTGAAGATTGTGTTCGCCAGCGACTTGGATTGATGGATGGCACAGAGTTTTTGCTAAGCTTAGGCTGCCAGCTTGTAGCCCTAGAAGTAGCCCCACTGCAACTCGGCCGTCCCGGACACCAGCAGCATGAGCGCCTCCGTGTTCTTCTTTGCGAAGGCCTCCTTTTGTGCTTTCGTCGCCGTCGCTTCGCCGAGGACTTCCGTTCCCTTCATGACCTCCAGCAGCCCCTTATGCGCGAGGTGCAACTCGAAGTGCCACCTCCATAGTCCGTAGCCAGGACCACCTGCATACTTCTGGATGGGCTGCGTCTCCTTTTGCGCCATTTGCGCAGTCTTCAACTCTGGGACCTCAGAGCGTGACGGCGATGTCATCCCTGACGTCAGTCCCGTCCGACGCGAAAGCCGTGAGCGATGTGTAGACCGGTCAGGGCTGTGGGCCCATAACCCTTTGTCAGAAAATGGGCCCCGGGTGGAGTCAGTTCCAACGTGGCCCGACGGGTCTGCTGTGTGTTCACGGCTGTGATTTGTGCGGGTGGTTCTGAGTCTAAGCGTGAGCTTTCTGGTCGCCTCACCCTATGTTTCTGGGAGTCGAAGGCATTTGCGAGACAGTCAATTTTGCGAAGGGAATAACGCGATTTTGCATTAGTTTTTGAACATAGACATGATCTAAACATTTGTAGGGCTAGGCATGAGCTCTCCAACGCACCAAACCGTGCGCAATTCGGATATTCGTAGCTCCCGTTACGTCAGTCAAAGCGCAGCACCCCAAACCAGCCGCTCACTCGGCGGCGCGCACCACGTCGCCCGCTGAGGCGCCTTCACACATTAAGGACCCATCAAAACGCCATTCCGGAGGCGCAGATGTCCCTATGCATAGTGGAGGCGTCCCTTGCGCCTTTGGAGTCCGTTTCGATGAGTTAATCATCGAGTTTGGTGATGGGGATTGATGTGGGTCAAAACCTGTTCGCGGACTTCCAGTCGGAATTTTGATGAAGTCCCCGAGTAACAAACTGTACTACTGAGTTTCGGACTCCGAGCCATGATTTTGGCTAAGTCCCTCAGCAATAAACTGAAATCCGGCGGATCATCCACCGGACGCCTCGGCAGTCCTTCCGGAGCAAAATCCCCAGATAGTGTTTTGTTACTCGCTCCGGTCAATTATTCACCGAAAGTCGAACCGCGGCCGGCTCCCAGAACCACCGCGCACACCCCAACTTTGGAAACCCATATCTCCCTCGTTACTAGTCCGATTCCGGTGAAACAACTTCCATCGGATTCAAAAACTTGTCAAATTTTAGGGGCAATCCTCCATTTTAGGATCCGAGCAATCCTCGAGTTGCCATATCCGTCGACGAGGATTTTCCTCTCTCTGGCGGTTAGTCGGCGCCTCCCAACGCCACACTTGGGCATGCAGAGGGGCAAATCTTCAACAGGTGAGACCATCACGTAAGTACTCTAGCAGCATGCACTCCGGGTACTTAAAGGTCCAAGTTCCGTCGCCCTCGGTGAAGCTTTCGGCTTCTTCCACGAGTGCGGTGAACTCGCTTAAGTAGGATTCGACTGGTGCTGTTCCTCTACCGTCGGTGGTGATCTTGAGTTGGCTTGCCGCCTCTACAGAAAAAACCGCGAGTCTGCGACGGCCATCGCGAATTACCTTCACGGCAACATTGTCCGGCTCGTTCTTGCGGGAACTTCTCGTGTGGTTGCTTTGAGCGTCCTTGGTACTCTTGGCATTCTCCCTGTAGTTGGCAGCTTCAGGCGATGCGGCGGGTGCCCTGCCCTTCTTGAGAAATTGGCTCGAGTTCACCGCACGACGATGGTGATGGTCGCGATCCTTGTCGCCTTCGCCATCATCGGCGTCACGCTCTTTGTTGGGGTCCTCCTCTGGGAGATCATCCTGCATCGCGTCGTCCTTCGCATGGGGGTCGCCCATGTGCGCGTCGACGTGTTCCTCGAGCACTTTTTTGGCCTCCGCATGCCTCTCGGTGTCTCGGTTGGCGTTGGTTACCTTAGGTGGTACGGTTGTCTTTGGGTTGGCAACCGTGCTCGCGGCGACGGCTCCCAAAATTTGGAGTCCGTCGAGAGCTCGTGGTGAGGCTGTGACCACCTTGCCCTTGTTGGTCTTGGACGGTCCGGCACTTGCCATCTCGTCACCCGTGCAACTTGCACATGAAAACCATTGTGAAGATCACCCCACAACACAATTTTAAGAGGAATTGCATCCTAAAATCTTGCTCTCACAATTGGTGGGGCAATTTAATTTAAACTTCCATTTTCCTAGGCTGCCACGCTGACACAAGGTTGTGGGTTTTGAAGTTAGTCCTCCTAAGCCGTGACTCATGGCACTTGGTAGCAACTAGGATCTAGGAAAACAGAAAACAATAACACAAGGGAATGACAAGAAGTGTGAGTACCACTCACAAAGCTAGGACAAAGAGTAAGGAGGGAATTACAAGCCCTAGCAACTCTTTAACTCCCTCTCCTAATTGCTTTGTCTTCCTCCAGTCTTCTTGTCTTCCTTGGCCTCCCTTTGAGTCTTCTTTGCGCGTCTTGCGCCCCTCGACTGCGTCCTCTTTAAGCCGGCGGCATTGGGGAAGCCGCCAAAAGTCCTCAAGGTTTTTTCCTCCCACTTGCTAAGGTGTTCCCAGGCGGTAAGAACCCCTGGCCTTGGGAAGGAATGATGTCCCAAGTTTTTCTTTTCGAAGAAGGGGGGAGGGGAATCTTGGAAATGGGGGTACATTGGTGGTTTTAGGAGTGGGCACTTCCCATCCCATCCAAGAAAAACCCACCTAGTTCCCTGGGGTGAAGAAGAAGCTCAAAGAAGTTGGGAGGTTGAATTTGAGCTCTTCAAGAGCTTTTAAATGCAATTTTTGGTGCTTGAAACGGATTAGTGTAGACGCCGTATGCCCCTTTTGCATTTTTGCTACTGCTTGTAGCTGCCGGGGGTGTTTTGTATACGGCGTAGCCGCCGTTTCCGTCGAACCCTTAGTCACGGGGGTCGTCTGGCTCTGAGAACCACTATAACATGTCGAGTCTCCGACTCTTGCTATGAAGTCATCGTCGGAGATTGCAGAATGACGTTCTCAGTCCGCGTCATGGGCTTACCCCCTTCGCAGGACTGAGGGGCAATCGTCATCAACGGCCCAGAGCAGGGAGACTCGAATATTTCGAGTCTCCGGAGGCCCATTTCCGTTTTTCACCTTACCCCTGTTTTTGGGACCCAAACCGGTGGTTTTTACCTCAAACTTGTGCATTCGCACAAGCTTTCCGGTTTTGAAGCCCATTATTCGTCCTAAACCAACTTGAGTTTTGTTTTTTATGCTTCTGTACGAAATCTTCGTGTGCGAGGCAAGAAAGGCGATGCCCCGCCGACTTCTCTCGTGTGATTCTCTCATCCTCGCCCTCACCCTCGCTCCCCCTATCCCTCATCCTTGCTTGCTCGTTTGCAAGGAGGGTAAGGGGGGGGGGGCGAGGGCACGAGGCCACGAGGCCTCACCCTTGAGGCCCTTGTGGCCCCTCAGCTGCCAATCGGGCTGAGGCCGCGGTCGGCGGCTGGCCGCCTGGTGGCCGGCCGGCCGCCGGCCGTCCAGCCAGCCGGCAGCAAGTTGGCCGGCGGCCAGCGAAGTGCTGGCCGCCGGCCAGCCCTCGCTAACGCGAGGGGTGGTGCGCAACCACCCCTCGCTTCAGCGAGGAGGGAGGGCCGAACCGGCCCTCCCGCTGCAAAGATAGTCTATTTTTCATTTTCTTTGTCATGAATAATGGAAACAATGCGCCAATGTTATTATGAAGTAAAGATTTGTGTTAAATAGACCTCAACCGGGCTATGCTTTGTTTACACTATATTTTCCTATAACATGGACTTAGGTATTACACTTGCAGAGGTGAAGTGGTTCATAGTTGGAAACGGAGTTTGTTGCTTTTCACAAGATTGAGGTAAACTGGGCATTTCTGAAAATCAAATGTATACTTCGTTGTTGAAAGTGTCGAATCTCGACAGTGTATGTGAAAATGGCGAGAGTGGGAGAATGAGCCTCGGTCGAGTCGTTTGGGCTTTTGGCGGTTCGGTTTGGTGACGCGATGCCGTGTTCTGATTTGTGGACTTGAGAAGTTCCTTGTTGATTCAACGGGGGGCTTCGAGGTTGAATTTGTGGTTCGCGAGGTTTGTCGGAGTTGCTCAAAAGAACCTTGCCCATAGCCTTGAATCATCAGGGATGGTGGAGAATATGTTTCCACAAGTTCAGGAAGTAACCGGAAAATGGTTGTCAACGCGCGGGTGTTCCAGTGTATCCGGTAGAATTCTCCTGGAGCGCGGAAAAAGTAGTCGTGACTAAGTCGCGAAGTGGGCCAGGAGCGATGAAGCAAAAAATAGGTCGCTCGTGGGTTTTGGGACTCATGTGTGCCCATCGGCATAATACTTCCCCCCCCTCTAGCCGTGACGTCCTGGTGTGTTACCATCACGCGGCCTGAGTCGGGCTCGGTAGCCGTCGATTAGAGGATCGACGTCTGATAGTTGGCTGTATGGCATCCAACTGTTGTGTACCGCGTCATAGTTCTTCCATTTGACTAGATATTGATCGTAGCCTCCTTGCCGGCGGTGATCGAGGATTTCCTCAACCTCGTACTCGTTGTCACCGTCCGCAATCATGGGTGGCGGGACAGGTGCCACGCGTACATGAAAATCTTTCACCAGATTGATATAGTGCCAAAGTGTGCTGATGTGGAAGACCGGGTGAATCTGCATGTTGTTGGGTAGTCAGAGTTTTGCAACGGCTGGAATGCGCATCTCCAAAATGTCAAATGGACCCAACCACCAGGGTTTGATCTTTGGGTTGCTTGATCCGCTGAGTTTGACTGCTACGGAGTTGAGTACGACATTGTCACTTGTTTTGAACTCCTCGAGTTGTCAATGTTTGTCGGCTTGGCCCTTTGTAGCTGCTTACGTTTTTGCGAGGAGTTGACGAGTTTCTTCCCCGCTTGTGGAGATAACTCTTCGATAAGTGTCAACGGCGGGGATGTTGATTTCGGTCTTTAGATCGATCGGGGTGGTTGGCCCTGCTATGCAAACCACCTTAAACGGTGTTTTCCCCATTGCGACAGATGCTGCTGAATTGTATGTAAACTCGCCGGTTGGCAACTTGACTGCCGAGTCGGAGCCGTGAGGTTCGCCAAGGGTTCGGAGGAGCTGTTCGAGCGTGTGGTTGGTGCGTTCGGTTTGTCCATCGGTTTGCGGATGGAACGCAGTGGAAAGTTGAAGTCTACTCCCATACTGCTGCATCAAATCTCACCAAAAATGGCTGGTGAACCGCGCATCTTGATCATTGGTGATTGATCGTGGGACCCCATGTAGTCAGACGATTTTGTCAAGGAACCGTCGCGTTGCCCCTCTGGCGGTTACATCCGTAGTGGTCGGGATGAAGTGCGCCATCTTCGAGAACCTGTCAACAACAACAAACATGGTGTTGAACCCTTCCAGTGTGACGGGTAAACCTCTAACAAAATCCATGGAGATGTCAGTCCATGGTTTTTCTGGTATTTGTAGAGGTTGCAAAAAACCAAGGGCTTTGGTGGGTTGACTCTTGTGGCTCTGCCATAAGTCACTACTTTTACAGAAGTTTGCGATGTCAACATCCATCTTGTACCACCAACAGTGCTTAGCAAGTTTTTCCAAAGTCTTGTCGGCTCCGAAGTGACTGTTGAAGATTTGCCCCTCTGCATACCCAAGTGCGGCGCCGGGAGGCGCCGGCGAGCAGCCAGAGAAAGGAAAATCCTCGTCGACGGATCTGGCGACTCGAGGAATGGTCGGATCATAAAAAAGAGGATTGCCCCTAAAAGTTGACGAGTCGTTGAATCCGGTGGAAGTTGTTTCACCGGAATCGGACAAGTAACGAGGGAGATATGGGCTTCCAAAGTTGGGATGTGCATGGCGGCTCAGGGAGTCGGCCGCAGTTCGACCGGAAGTGGATAATCCACCTGACCGAGTAACAAAAGTCCATCTGGAGATTTTTCTTTGGAAGGGCTGCCGAGGCGTCCGGCGAATGATCTGCCGGATGCCAGTAGTGCATTTTGTTACTGAGGGACTTAGCCAAAATTTCTGGCTCGGGGTCCGGAACTCAGTAGTGCATTTTGTTACTCGGGGACTTCATCAAAATTCCGACTGCAGGTCCGCGAACAGGTTTCGACCCACATCCATCCCCATCACCAAACTCGATGATTAACTCATCAAAACAGATCCCAAAGGCGCAAGGAGCGCCGCCACTATGCCTAGGGACATCTACGCTTCCGGAATGGCATTTTGATGGGTCCTTGATGTGTGAAGGCGCCTCGGCGGGCGACGTGGTGCCCGCCGCTGAGTGAGCGGCTGATTTGGGGTGCTGTGCTTTGACTGACGTAGCGGGAGCTACGGTTATCTGAATCACGCACAGTTTGGTACGTTGGAGAGCTCATGACTAGCCCTACAAATGTTTAGATCATGTCCATGTTAAAAAACTAATGCAAAATCGCGTTATTCCCTTCACAAAAGTGACTGTCTCACAAATGCCTTCAACTCCCAGACACATAGCGTGAGGCGACCAGAAAGCTCACGCTTAGACTCAGAACATGCACAAAACAAAGCCGAGAACGTAGAAGACCCGTCTGGGCACGTTGGAACTGCCTCCGCCCGGGGGCCGTTTTCTGACAGTGACCTCCTCGGCCGGTGTCGTGGCATTCCTTGAGAAGCACGGTCGCAATTCCTCGACTTCGGGGACGACGACTTGATTTTTCTGTTTTCTGCGCCAATGGGAGCCTGCAAAGTGGAACTTTGCTGTTTTGTAGGCTCCGTGGTCCTCGTAGCCAGGTGCGAATGAATTCGCCACGTACGGATCCGCTTGAATTTGTAGTGTGTTGACCTCCGTGAGATCGGGCCGACGGCTGAGCGCGTCTGCTGGATTTGTCTTCCCGAGCTGGTACTCGATTTTTTCGTCAAAGTTGGACTCAAGGAACTCCATTGATTTTGTCTTCGGCTGAGGTTTGGCTGTGTTTTCAGGTTCTTGAGGGCGTGGTGATCCATTTGAACCACACATTTGCGGCACTCTAAAAAGCAACGCCAGGTTTTGAAGGCGTGAATAACCGCGAGTATTTCCATCTCGTGGATGGCGTAGTTGAGCTCCGCTCTGTGAAGCTTCCACAACATGTACCTGATGGGCTGTTCTCCCCCGCCATTCTCTTGCAGGAGGACGGCTCCGATTGCTCGATCTAAGGTGTCTGTGTCATGATGTAGTCGGCCGTTGGATCTGCCAATGGAAGGGTAAGTGTCGAGGTCAGAGCTTTACGTTTCAACGGAAATGCTTCTTATTTGTTGTCTCCCCATCTCTACTAGCGATTTTTGCGGGTGAGGTCGGAAGAAGCGTTGAAAATTGAGCATAGTCCTTCAAAAACGTTTGGTAATAATTGCAAAATCAAAGGAAAACCTGTAAGTTGTGTACTTTTGTCAGGGTTGGCCATCCCGCCACTGCGGATATCTATTTTTGATCCATGGATATCCGTCCACCACCGATGATGTGACCATGAAAATCGATTGATCATTGACCAAAGTAACATTTTGAGAGCTTCCCGTAGAACTTCTCCCACTAGAGAATCTTGAGCACATGCTCAAGATGTCGCCGATGATCCTCCGTGGTCCGGCTGTATACGAGGATGTCGTCAAGGTACACCACAACAAAATCGTTGTGGAGCGGACGAAAAATGGCGTTCATGAATGCCATGAATGCTACGGGGGCGTTTGTGAGTCCAAATGGCATAATCGTGAACTCAAAGTAATTGTAACATGTTGGAAAGGCAGTTTTTGCAACATCCTCATCGGCGATGCGAATCTGGTGGTAGCCGCTCCATAGGTCAATTTTGGTGAAAACTCTTGCTCCACGTAGATGGTTGAAAAGCTCGTCTGCCGGAGGTAGAGAGTAGCGGTTTTTCATCATGATGTTGTTCAACGCCCGGTAATCCACGCACATCCGCATTTTACCAGTTTCCTTTTTCACAAGTACTACTGGTTTGGCGTACGGAGCGACAGACGGTGGGATGAACCCTTGATTCAGCATCTCACCCAGCTATCGCTTGAGCTCTGTGAGTTTGTTATCACTCATCTGGTAGGTCCCCTTGACGATTTGTCTGCTGCCGGGTTTGAGCTCCATTCGATGGTCGATGTTGCATTTGGGAGGTAGTTTGCGCAGTAGTTCATCCGGAAATACCCCTTCAAATTTCTTCAGAAGCGGAGCGAACTCCTCTGGTACGTTTGCGAACTTTGATGCTGATGAGGCTAATGAGGCTGATGCGTCAGCTGCAGCAACTCATTTGTTGCTCGTGCTTCTCAAATGGACTTGGACCAACCACGTTGAGGCTCCTCTCCTCAGGTATCTTTTTGCCACGTTGAGCGAGATTGGCATAGCTGGTGGCCATCGTACCCCTGCGGTTACTACTACCACGGTTGTGCCACTTTTGGCTGCCCTTTTGTCATTTTTGGCTCGTTGGCTGGATTTTGGCTGCTGCACGAGTGGCAGGAAGATGTGCTGCTTGTCCCGTTCGATGGAAACAACACCGTTGCTCCAGTTGACTTGAGGTTTTTTCTCGTACATGAAATCTCGCCCGAGAATCACCTTGTAGTCATTAATTGGGCAGCATCTCTAGACCTTTATGTCCTGCACATCCCCGATTTGCAATCGTAATGGCTGCTTGCATCAGCGGATGCGAAGTTGTCTGTCGACGGTTTTTCCTTCGAAAGCTCCAGGCTCGTACTTCAAACCCAGATTTTTCACCGGTCGATCAGATACAAAACTGTGAGATGCACCTCCATCAAGTAATGCCGGCAAAGTTTTGCAAACTTTGCAACCACTCGGTTGCACCTTCAGCAGTATTGCGGGCTGGTCTTCCTTGTATCCCTCGTCGAGTTTTTGGATCTCAGGAACCACCATATTAGGCGATCGCAGCCGTTTGGGTGGGCAATTGTTCGGCACAGGTTTTTTTGGCGGGGGCAGGTGTTTCGCAGCCTACTCCTGCCCCCTGCCGTTTCCCGAATCCTCTCCTCCTTTTTGCTTTTTCTACTACTTCCCCCCCTCCGGTTTTGTCTGGGGTAGCTCCTCGCGATGTGTCCAATCCTTTCGCAGCTGTAGCAGGTCCGTCGATCTCCTCTTTGGTCAACGACGTCGACTTCCATCGGAGTCAAGCTCTCCAAATTCTGCAACCGATGCCCGTTGCTCTGCTGCGATTGATGCCTCGGGCGCCAGCTATAGGATTCGTTGAACTTTGAGTTGAAATCAGCAGAGTCGATGCGTTCAGAGGCTACGATGATCTACGGCAAATCTTTGGTGATGTCGTAGATCGTGAGTACTCTGTGAATATCCTGCATGAGGCCATTGTTATAGTGAAAACAGAGTCCATCCTCCACAAGGTTGCTGCCGGTGACAATCTCACGAAAACGTCGCATCTATTCTGCCACGCTAGACAACTGCTTCAGTCGCTGTTGTTGGTAGCGAACCTCCGTTTTCTTGTCCAGCTTGCGGAAGCGAGCGACGAGTGCCTGGGTGAACTCCCGCAAGTTGGATGGGGGAGTAATTGATGATTTCCAGGTCAGGTGAACTTGCTTGAGAGCTAGTACGCCTGATGCCGACAATGCGGTAGCCGTTGGATCAGCACCTGCGGCTGCCTGCCATCGTTGGATGGGCATGAGATCGGCCCACCAACTTAAAGCCGTGCCCCTCAAAAGTGAGGCTGCGAGGTTCATCTTCTGTTCATTGGAGTGAGCCCCAGCAGCGGTAAAGTATACCTCCAAACTCGTCAAGAAAATCCTGACCGTCGGCCCCTTGTGATTTGCCTGATTGAATGGCTCAGGAAGCCCTGGAGGAATTGAGGCCCTGCCGATGTGTAGTCAATCAGCGAGTACCACTTCTCGCGCTTTTGAGCCACAGATTTTGGCGGCGTCCTGCTGTAGTTGTTCGATGACCGTTCGTTGAAATGCTTCCATCTACGCCAGTATGCCAGTCAGCTCCGCGATCTTGTCTAGTGTCGTTAATGGAGTTGTGTTGGTCGGTGGTGCAGGCGGGATCGACATGTCAGGCGAGCTTGACTCTAGATTGGTTACGCCAGTTGAAGTTCCAGCTGTCATCCGCTCATCTCCCACAATGAGGCTGAAGGTCCTTCGCATGGGTGCCTTCCACCATCGCTGGTGTCTGCACCAATTACCGCTGCTTGTTGCCGGGTGCGCTTACTCCGTGCGCCGACTTTGTCACAAGGTCTGCGAAATTCTTGTCGGTGGAGATGCGCTAGAAGATACGTGCGGGTCTCAAGTCGATGTGATTGTTAATCTTGTTCTTCGCCCGGGTCAATGCACTCTGATACCAAGTGTTACGCTTGCAGAAGTGAAGTGGTTCACAGTCGGAAACGGAGTTTGTTACTTTTCACAAGATTGGGGTCAGTTGGGCATTTTTGAGAAGCAAAACGCATACTTTGTTGTTGAAAGCATCAAAACTCGACAGTGTACATGAAAATGACAAGAGCGAGAGAATGAGGCTCGGTCGAGCCGTTTGGGTTTCTGGCGGTTAGCGTGACGCGATGTCGTGTTCTGATTTGTGGACTCGAGAAGTTCCTCGTTGGTTCAACGGATGGCTTCGAGATTGAATTTGCGGTTCGTGAGGTTTTTTGGATTTGCTTGAAAGAGCCTTGCCCATAGCCTTGAATCGTCGGGGATGGTTGAGAATATGTTTCGACAAGTTCAGGAAGTGACCAGAAAATGGCCATCAACGCGCGGGTGTTCCGGGGTATCCGGTAGAATTCTCCTTGAGCGCGGAAAAAGTAGTCGCGACTAAGTCGCGAAGTGGGCTAGGAGCGATGAACCAAAAAATATGTTGCTCGTGGGTTTTGGGACTCGTGTGTGTCCATCGGCATAACATTAGGTATAACCCGGAAACATTTTCTAAACAAGAATGATCTCTTGCATTTTGTCAAAGATAAACTGGAGATTTTTACATTGTCGGTGACAAAGGGATTTACTAGCGCTTGGAGATCAAGACTATTGATTGAAAATACGTCTGGTGACCGGAAAACGAGGAAAAAAAAGTTGTGATTCAAGTCACCTGAGTCCAAAAGAGAAAACACGTAGCTAACGAAGCAATTGACCCATGTCTTTTAAAACTACATAGTGTTTTTTCGAACGAGGCGTGCATGGTCAACAGGAAGGAATTGCAAGGCAAACCACGTTTGAGAGTTTGGGACACTTGAGCAATGTACAGTTTGCGGTATGCGTACTTTGATGATAGGTGTAAAAATGATGAAACACATGTATACAAGTGTCGAGTTACAAATGAGCCAGAATGGGGGTCATCAGGTCGAGCGTCAAGCGACGCGTGTGGAGTTGCGTTGTTAATGGTCAAGTTGAGAAGCTCCGCCAAGGAATTGAAAGGCTTTGAAGATCAACAGTGAAGATGCGAGATGCATGTTGATGAATCTCGATGTATCTCGATGCATCAAGAAGTCGCCCAAAAGGCCGTGACACTTCTTTTGTCGATTTTCCAAGTTGGTCGAAGTTGACACGAATTGCGAGAAGATTCGTTGGAGGACGAGGGCAGTTGTCCAAATTTCCCTCGGTCGGCCGAGTGAGAATCATGATCTTGACAAGCGGTGGATTGTTTTTTGTAATGATATAAGTGACCACTCCAACAGATTAGGGACTCATGTCCATCTGGTACATAACAATTCCCCCCCTTTTAGCTGGTACGTCTGAACGCACTTATGGATGTGGCCTGGTGACGGAGGTACCATCCGTCGATTAGATGATTGACATCTTGGAGGTTGTCATAAGGTTCCCACCTGTTGTGTGTTGCATTGTACCGTGCCACTTGACAACATGTTCTCTTCTTTTGCCACGTCGATGTTGGCCAAGGATGTCCTCAATGACATAGTCTGTGTCCTTGTCCACTTGTACCGGTACAGAGGGAGCTTGAAACTACCCAAGAGTGGCTTGTTGGGGTTGTAGCGTCGTTGGAGTAGGCCTGTCCCAACTCTCATTGCTTTCCACTTCTGTCCCCAACTACTACTCAGAGAATTGTAGGAGGAGAACTGAACGTGGAGTAGTTAGCGCAAGAAAGGTAGACAGAACTGAGAATGAATGAGGTAACAACTGAGAATGAATGGAATTGAGAGACCCCTCATTGAACTAGGCCTAGCTCAGTTGTGTAGAGCTTGTTACTTAAGCTATCAACCAATTCGGAAATTCTCTGTTTTCTGGCATTTTGCTTTCTCTCACTGAACCCAGCCAGGCAGCCGATAGCCCCAAACCCGAGCCACGTCCGTTTTTCTTGAGCATTGAACCATACAAAAAAAACCACAATGATAACGCAGTTGTGCATTTAACATAATCAAGAAAAACAGCACCAAGGATTTATGACTTCCCAAACTCAGGTAGTGTCTAGGAAAAAATCACCCCAACCACAATAGTGTTCGAAAAATCTGAAACTCGGACCCAATACAAGACATGACGCTATGAGTGAAGTAGTGTGATACGATCTAGCACAGGATGCATGCGGGTATCATCTACGGAGGCAGTGACCGCCAGTGGCATATATACTATGGAGGTCCGCCGATGGAGTTGGGAACGTCACGCTCTGAGGGAAGAGGCTCCAGCAAGACGAGTGCAGACCTCAGAGTGCGTCGGCTCCACTGGATGATGCTGCAGCAACGTTCCGTCTTGTCGTTTTCATCTGCATGCCGATGTGCACAAGTAGGGAGGAAAAAATAGAGCACAATGAGAGGTGTGTAAAAACCAACACTCTCAAGTGACTCACAAGTGTAGTGCACATGGGCCGGCAGTGGCACATCCACCAGACAGGAAGACTCCCCTAGAACACACAGGCAGATATACAGGTATTGGCAGAGAGGAAAACTCACAATTGAATACCGACCACGCTCCAAACCTTCTTGAACAAGGCGCGCTTCAACACTTTGGTCAAGAAGTCAGCCAACTGCCGTGCTATTGAAACTCACACAATGCTGACACTGTCGTCATGCAACAACAAATGCACAGATTAATACTCAACATTGGTGTGCTTCATGGGTGTGTAATGCACGCCGTCATTCTCGACGATGGCCATGTCACTCTCGTTGTCATAGTGCAAAGTGATGGATGTGACAAACTGACGTAACTTGGACAACAGAGGACACAATCACAAGATCTCACACGTGTAAGGGCCTATGGCCATATACTGAGCCTTAGTAGTGTTCTGTGCAATGCACCCTTACTTGCCACTATGCCAGGATACAGCCGTGCTACCAACAAGAAAGATCCAACCAGTGCTGCTCTTACCGTCCAAACTGCCGACCCAGGAAATCTCAATGTAGCGCACCACAACAACAAACAGCTGTCAACGGAACTCGAGGCCTCACCGTGGAGTTGAAGCAAAGCAACGTAGTACTCAGATTGCAACCTCAAGGTGGAGGTAACGCGGCTCCTAAGAGAACTGAGCCAGGAGGTTGACAGCAAACACAATGTCTGGACGCGCTGTCATCACTAGGAGCGTTTGCGACCTGATGAGTCGCACATACATGGTCATGTCAACAGACCCCCCCACAAGGGCTGGGTCAGGGTTTTTTAGCTTCACCTAACCATTGGGTGACATGGGTGAGGATGCAATTGGCACAAGGGGCAGGTCCTCAGCAAAGCGAGTGGACAGGGCCTGGATGCAGGCAGCCTGGTGGACATGTAGGATACCCTGGGAACGATCATGCTTAAGATCCATTCCTAGGAGGACTCGAGAAGCCCCAAGGTACTTCATATATTAGGCAGTGTTTAATAGGTTCTTAACGCGCTAACTGGCGGCTGCGTCCAGCAATGCCATTAGGAGGTTGTCGCCGTAGACCAGGACAACAGTGGAGGTCAGGCCGCACTGGCTCATGAGCAGTGCGGGGTCTGTAATGCTATGACAGAGGCAGCCACTGAGATTTGTGCACCTGATCTCCTCGTTCCAGCAGTGAGGTGATTGCTTCAAGCCATCAAGGGCCATCCAAAGCCACCAAACCTTGCCAGTACCATTGTTGAACCCTTGGGGGTGCACCATGTCAATCTCCTTGCCCTCTAGTGAGCCATGGAGAAAATCATTGCTCACATCCATCTGATACAGCTCCCACTCGTGTAGGACAACCATGGCGAAGAGCGCTCGACGAGTGGAGAACCGGCCAACCGGGTTGAAGATCTGGTCGTAGTCGACCCTAGAGACCTGAACAAACCCCTTAGCTATATGAGGCAAACTTTGTATGTGTCCAAGGACTCGTCGGGCCTCCACTTGCACCAAAAGACTCACTTGGTACCCATGGCCTTCCGGCAGAGAGGGAGGTCGTCGGGGTCGTAGATGTGATGCTTCCGGAGAGTGGCGAGCTCATCGACATACGTAGCATCCTAGTGCGCAGCCTCAGGGGGAGCACAAGCCTCTCGCAGGATGGCTGGGTCCTTTGTGCATCCCGTGGAGCGGATTATGAGGGCATGAGCGTCTTGAGCCCCGGGTAGGATACACGTGAGTGTGGCCATGACGACCTGTCGGTGCTCCTAATGGAGCATGGACTAGCCCAGTGTGGAGGTCGAGTGGAGGTGTACAATGATAGCCAATGTGGTTAGGCCGAGGGCCTTCGTGCTAAGGTCCCCTTTGACGACCGTCAAAGTTGATTTATCGAGAGGCAACGAGACACGTTGGATGACACCGGGGCGAGGCGCCAAAGGGTGTGGTGCGGTGGTCTGCACGCTCCGTGCCGACCTTGGTCAGAGGCTGTCACCGGGGCCACGTGTGTAGCGTGGTAGGGTAGAAGATGTAATAGATGGGGCATTTGGGAGCAAGTTAAAGGGGCTAGTAGAAGCGGACAGGGCTGCAGGCCCGGAGGGATCACCGATGAGCCGGAGGGAATGTGGTTACAAGGAAATAGCTCCTTGAAGAAGAGAGCATCGAGTAACTTGATGATGCAGTGTCAAGAGGCATCCCAGAAGCACCAGGCTTTGGATTGACGTGAGACACCAACGAAGTTGGAGGGACGTCCACGGGGCGCAAGCTTGCCGCCCTCCTGTGGGACGGGCAACCACACAATGGTCACGCAACCCCAGACGCAAGCCGGGCGGAGGTCAGCTTGCTCACTACACCAGTGCTTGTCCGACGTGGACTGGCAGGGAAGGGATCCGTGCAGAATCTGGTTCCAGACCCAAGTCATGTAGGTTATAGCCTCAAAGTAGAAGCCATCAGAGGGACCAGACTTGACCCGCATGGTGCGCATGCCGTTGGCTATGGTGCGGTTTCACTACTTGGAGACGCCGTTTTGGGCTAGCATGCAAGGTGCCGACGTCTCATGATGGATGCCATGAGAGGCGAGGAAGGTTGTGGTCTCCCCTATGAACTTGCCACCGCGATCCGAGCAGAAGTGGCAAATAGGGCAACCACACTCTCGCTCCGCATGGACAAGTAAGTCGTGAATGGTGGGAGCGACATTGCTCTCCTGCTGAAGGCAGAAGACCCAATGGTAGCAAGAACAGTCATCGGTGAGGATGAGGACATAACATCTGTGATCCGGAATGGACTCCATGGAAAAGGGACCCATGACATCGGAGTGGACCAAGTCCAGAGGGGCGGATGCACGGGAGGAGATCAAAGGGTACGTGGACCAATAAATCTACCCCTACGCGTAATGAATGCACTCAATGGGACACGACCAGGGAAAAGAGGTTGGGTCAAGACCCTTGGCCGGCTAGGTGCGGAGCATACTGTCGTCGACAGCAGAGTGGACGTTGCAGAGGCGCCAGTGCAGGTGTGAGTGCTACAAAGAGAGCATGCTGGTGAGAAACACATGGCTGATTTCAGCCAACAGGGAGGGGAAAAAAGGAAGGGAGGGTAGACGGGAGACGTGCCATTGGTTGCCATGGGTGGTGGCGTGGACGACAACACGACCGGACGGATGCAACAAAATTGTGCCAATGCCACACAAGTGGATTATGTCTATGCTCATGTCGTCAAGGGCAGTGACGGACAGAAGGCTAAGTGTTGAATGTTTTTGCCCCTTGTTGAGTGTTGTATGACGGATCAGGAATGCTCTGCCCGTTGTGGAGGTATGACCCCTACATCCGTTGTAGTGTGAGTCACCTATGCTCTGTCTCTTGTGAGATATGACCTGTGAGAACACCATGTGGGTGAGTGGTTACCTTGGCCATTTTGTTGATTTGGCCAAGTGAGAGGTCATGAGTTCGATCCTGGCCCCATGCATATCTTGTTTGCTGTGGAAGCTTCCAAGAAAGAAAGTCCGTAGCTTCTTGGACGCTACATGGTTGGTCTATCCCCTTGACACTAGGATGCTTATGTGTTAAGCCCACCGTGCAAGTCTATTGGTGACGTGGCTGGTTCAGGCCAGCCCCCAAGAATGTGCTTTTGAGTTCTAGGATTAGACAGACAGCTATAAAAGGACTGGTCTTGCATGCTAATCAATCAATCCTTGCTTGATGCTCTCTTGCGTATTGATGACTTGAGCTCTTCTTGAGATGTAATGCTAAGCCGTTAGTACTCTTGAAGGTGAAGTGTATGCATGATTAAGTTAGGGGTACATGACACTTGTAAACAAAGGAAGAAGGCCTTAAAACCTTCGTGAGCTTTTCGGTTTTGCAGCTTCTCTGCCAGAGGTGGTTAGCTCAGTAGCAAACAAAGGGTTATGGGCCCACTCCTCTGGTTAGGGAAGTTTCATGCACGCAACCGCAAAGGTCACAAGCAATGAGGACGCCTTTTCTCTCACCCAGCTTCTCTGTTTGCAGGTCAGCATGAGCAGGAGGGGAATGCAACACATCTGCACCTTTCTACCTTAGGAGCTGACATCAGCCTACATCAGCCTACATCAACCTACATCTGCTTGCAACGGCCAACGTGAACAGGGGAAGCAGTTTCCTCTTCTCACCAACAGCCTACAACGGCCTCAAACACAGGTTCATTAGCATCAACAACAGGTGCAATAGCTGTAGCAGTTGTAGTTGTAGGGACGGTAGGGACAGGGGAACCAGGGAATCATTCGCCCATCGTCAAGTTTGATGGAGAGGGGTTTACACTCTGGAAGTGGCAGTTTGAGATCATCATGGATGACAGAGATCTGCTAGGATATTATGACGGAACTATCTTAGCACCAAAGGAGGAGGGTGCTGACCTTGTGGCATGGGTCAAGCTCAACAAGAAGGCTCTCGCCATTCTTGTGTCCTCCATACAACCCTCCGTCCTTTCACACATCAGCGGTTGTACAGTGGTAGCCGCGGCATACGCCAAACTCGGCAAGGTGTTCCAGTCCTCCTCACTTGCCAACCATCTCTTCATTCTACAAAACCTCAGCAGTATGAGGCTTGGTGAAGGGGAGGATGTCTCCGCCTTTATGCAAAAGTTGCAACAAGTCACCGGCATGGGGTGGGACCTGAAATCGGATATGTAGGCCATGATTTTTTTTATGACGCTGTCGAAAAGATGGGGCCCCATGATAATGGTGATTGGAGGGCGGACTGAAGATCTAGTTTCCTACACCACCGTCTCAGAGTATGTGCGGAATGAAGCCATGCGTTGTAGGAGTAGTGAAGAAAACATGGCTGCCTTTGCCTCACGGAGCAGCAGCATCTTCTGCAATAACTCCTCCTCTGGGTACAAGGGAAACAATAGCACTAGCAACAGTGGAAGGGGTGCAAAGCGCCAAGGAAACTGCCACAGCTGTGGCAAGGCTGGACACTGGGCTCGAGAGTGCCATGCACCCAAGAGAGAGGGAGGAGATGGGGATGAATGGTGAGGGGGAAATGGTGGGAAGGATCTCACAAGGTTGATGGCTGAGTGTGCCTCCAACAAAGGGAGGGCGATACTCAGGCCAGGAGCCTATGGCCTTGACTCGGGCACAAACGAGCACACCACTTATGAGAAGAGAGACTTCATCTCTCTTGCTCCATGTAGCAAGAACTTCAGAGTCGCCAACGGCAAGGTTGAGGCAACGGCAAGGTTGAGGGGATTGGTGACAAGTTGGTCACAGTTGGTGTCAACGGTGGAGATTCCGACCTCAAGCTAGAGGGGGTGGTCTCCTTGCCCTCCTTCACAGCTAACCTGCTCCCCGTCTCTAAGGTAACTGCCCATGGCATGACAGTGGTCTTTACAGAGAAGGAAGCGGTGATAGTTCCTACCAAGGATATCAACATCTCCTACTCTGCCAAGAAGGTTGTCGCACAAGTTCCTTGCGTTGATGGACTCTACATCTTGCAGACTAAAACGACAACCTCAAAAGCTGAATCTTTCGTGGAGAGTGACGATGAGGAGAGCAGTGATGCAGACTCAGATGAGGAAGGACATGTTGGAGCAGCGGAAGCAGTGGCAGCAGATGATTTGGAAACAAAACCTCAAGCAAATGCAGCCAGTGGGGCTATTCATTGTCGCCTGTGCACATCCTCCAAGAACCTGTGGCACAGGCGCTTTGGGCACGTGGCTCATGGCGCATTGGAGCTCATGGGAAAGCAGGAGCTAGTGCGTAGGATGGAGCTAGGTGATGAGGTGGAGGGAGCAGAGATCATGTGTGAGCCATGCCTTCAAGGCAAGGCAAAAATGAAACCCTTCAAGCGCAATGGCACGCGTGCTCTTGCACCTCTTGATCTTGTCCACTCTAATGTATGTGGTCCCTTTCGCATACCGTCAAATGGAGGCAACAAGTATTTCCTCACATGCATCGATGACAACAGCCTCAAAGTTTGGATATACTTTCTAAGAAAGAAAAGTGAGGTGAAGGAGAATCTGCAGGCCTTTGTCGCTATGGTTGAGCGACAGAGTGGAAAGAAGGTGAAGGCATTCAGGATGGACAACGGGGGAGAGTACGAAGCTTGCAGGGAGTGGCTCAAGACACAGGGCATTGAACACCAGAAAACAATGCCCTACTCACCTCAAAGCAACGGCGTAGCAGAGAGGATGAACCAGACGCTCCTAGGCATGACAAGGTGCATGCTACGTGGATTTCCACGAAACGTCTTTCGGGTGGATTTCCACAAAACCTCTTTGAGGTGCATGCTACGTGGATTTCCACGAAACGTCTTTGAGTAAGGGAGAGCATCTCGAACTCGAGAACGCTCTAAAACAGGGAGAGTGGCTCAGTCTCCTTGAAGAGGGAGACAAAGCACCAGCACAATGGCATGGGATAGGTACTACAACAGGGAGAGGAGCTCATGAAGATGAATCGGAGGAATCAGACTCTGATTCCGACGTATCCGATCCTCCGGAACATGAGGAGGATGCCTTTCCCATCATCAATGATGAGCCAGACCTCCCGCCTCCACATCAACAGCACCAGCCAGTAGGTTCAAGGAGCATTTCACGCCTCAAAATACCTCGGCAGCATTACGACGTAGATAGGGGTGAATGGACAGGCTTCAACTATTCATTCTTGGTTCAAGAGGAGCCAACGTCTGTGGCAGAGGAACTCACTCGGCCTGA
Source organism: Penium margaritaceum (assembly GCA_023375785.1). Lineage (NCBI taxonomy): Eukaryota > Viridiplantae > Streptophyta > Zygnematophyceae > Desmidiales > Peniaceae > Penium > Penium margaritaceum. The sequence goes on along the minus strand of SZWC01000004.1, from coordinate 95,916 downwards.
CAAAGCACAGTGGGACAAAGCAATTCGTAGTGAACTCAGCTCCACTGAAGAGAATGGGACATGGGTGCTGGTGGACAGACCTGCTGGGGCTCACGTTGTGGGGTCCAAGTGGGTGCTGAAAGTAAAAAGGAAACAGGATGGCAAGATAGACAAGTACAAGGCACGGGTGGTAGCAAAGGGGTTCTCCCAACGGCCTGGCGCAGAGTACGATGAGACCTTTGCCCCAGTTGTGACGTTTGCCGCCACCCGACCAGATATAGCCCATGCTGTTGGGCAGGTGAGCCGGTTTGTGGCCAATCCTGGTCCACTTCACTGGCAGGCTGTGAAGCGCATCATGCGCTACCTTCAGGGGACCCGGCACGTGGGGCTCCAGTTTGGAGGCATCGCTGGATCCGCATCACTCCGTCTCATGTGCTACACCGATGCTGATTGGGGAGGGCATATCGATGACAGAAAATCTACCTCCGGCTTTGTGTGTNCTGATGCAAGGTGCAAGGGAGAGATTTGTTGAATGTTTTTGCCCCTTGTTGAGTGTTGTGTGACAGATCAGGAATGCTCTGCCCCTTGTGGAGGTATGACCCCTACATCCGTTGTAGTGTGACTCACCTATGCTCTGTCTCTTGTGAGATATGACCTGTGAGTACACCATGTGGGTGAGTGGTTACCTTGGCCATTTTGTTGATTTGGCCAAGTGAGAGGTCATGAGTTCAATCCTGGTCCTATGCATATCTTGTTTGCTGTGGAAGCTTCTAAGAAAGAAAGTCCGTAGCTTCTTGGACGCTACATGGTTGGTCTATCCCCTTGACACTAGGATGCTTATGTGTCAAGCCCACAGTGCAAGTCTATTGGTGACATGGCTGGTTCAGGCCACTTCTCAGGAATGTGTTTTTGAGTTCTAGGACTGGACAGACAGCTATAAAAGGACTTGTCTTGCATGCTAATCAATGAACCCTTTCTTGATGCTCTCTTGCGTATTGATGACTTGAGCTCTTCTTGAGATGTAATGCTAAGGCGTTAGTACTCTTGAAGGTGAAGTGTATGCCTGATTAAGTTTGGGGTGCATGACACATGTCAACAAAGGAAGAAGGCCTTAAAACCTTTGTGAGCCTTTTGGTTTTGCGGCTTCTCTACCAGAGGTGGTTAGCTCACTAGCTAACACTAAGCTCAAGACTGGGGATGAAGAGGACATCGATCACAAAGATATCTTTATCGGGACCACGGAAACAAACAACGTTGACACCGCGGATAGGTAACACTTGTCCAGAGCTTGTCCAAACACCAGAGACATCACCAATGTGACCAAGTACACTCAAGGCCTTGCGAGCGGCTATCATGTGATGTGTGGCCCCCGAGTAAATGATCTAGGTTGCAACAACATCCTAGACTGGGGTTATTAGGTCGCTAATAGTCACAAGGTAGCAGGCAAGAGATGCGGACGCGGTAGACGGTTGCGTGAACCAAGACTGTCAATCATCAAGCCATGCAACGTCGTCACAGAGAGGGCCATGTGAGGAGGGCATGGGAGATGACGGGACGGATGAGGAAGCAAGACTCGACAGCAGATCAGTCTGAGTTATTAAAGGGCAGGGCATGGGAACATGAGGTGGCACAACTCGCACTTCCCTGGAGGAAGGGTGAGGCAGGCCGAGCTAGAGCTCCAACCAGTGCTCACGTGTGGAGGGCGTGAGGGCGTAGACCTTTTTTGGTGTGACAGTGCCGGAGTTGGGAAGGGAGAAAAGCTACACCATTGACAAAAGGGGATGTGCCAATGGGTATGGATGGTCCTACGACAGGGCCGGTGACGGCGGAACGGTGCGGCTGTCAAGGGAGTGGAGCTGCCAAATGGGATGGAGGCATCAAGGGCGGAGACAGACACAACAATAGGGGCAAGACGGTGCTCATGCTTGTGATGCATGGTGACGATGACGCAAGCCTCGTCTGTTGGAATCGGGCACGTATACCACTCGTGTCCGTGCTGGCCACAGTTGTGGCAGACCGAGCCGCCACCATAGAACCCGGTCAGCTACTGCTGCTCGACCGTGCCCTTTTACCCCTTATGCTTCTACTTCCTTGAGAATGAGGGTTCGGCAGACACTGCTACTACGGGGGCGACGACAGCCATGGAGGCAATGGTAGGAGAGAGGAGGGCCTCTGTGCGCTAGATACGTGACTCTAGACAAGCCTCCTCAATCTTAGGGAAGAGCTTGTATGCCTTGGGCATGAGGGTATCCTGGGTTGCCATTGTTGTCAAAGTCGGCTATTGATGGCCAACTTAGACAGCTCTTTGTCCACATGAAAACAGTCTTGGACAAAGGAGTGTTTCAAACAGAAAACTTCCCTTGAATTTTGAAGTCATATGTGGAGAACACAGGTAGATTGAGAGAAAGAGAAAGGAAGATACAGAAAGAGAAAGAGCCAGAGGGAGAGAGACAAAGAGACACAAAGAAACAACTATGTGAAAAATAATCTGAGAGAAAGAAAATTGTTTTGTGCATATGTTTTCCTTCCATCTGTTTTCACATGTTTCTTCTTGAAAGAAAAAACAGCCACAAAACAAAAAATGCAAACTTGTTGTGTCATTCGTATGCAACATTGTTGGGCTATAAAAACCACTCTTTGGATTTCTATCAGTCTTTTTTTCTCAAAAAAAAAGAAGAGACATGGACTGTTCTCTTTCACACCATTGCAAAATCCAGAACAAATGAGATTAGATTGATTGCAAGAAAATAGATGCCACTTGAAGAAAAGGTGCATTTCACTTGGCACATGTGCAAACAAACCAATGTGAAGTCAGCGTTCTTGTCTTCTTTGAGAATTGTCCTAATTGCCACCCGATGGCTCCAAAACAGCCAAATTTGTACGAACTACTGGGACGTGGCTTGAAAGAGGTCGTAGATGCCAGCGATTGATTCCATCGAAACCCATCCTCTATCCACCTTGACATTGGACATCATGGTAGAGCTGCCCAACATGAAATTTCATGGTGTGATCTACCATGATACCCAAATGCAACCTTTATATCTTAGCTAGTCTGTCAAGTATTTCTTTGCCTATGAAGAAGGGCCACCAACACAAGCGCCAGCCAAATTCAAGATGACTGAGGTCATGGGACGGCTAATGGACAAGACTCAGATAACTTGCCATTTGCTAGACAAGACATGAATACACTCTTGGTGATGAAAAGAAGATCTGAAAATGTACATGCAAATCAAAGACGATGATAGAACGTTTTCAAGATAACAAAATCAAGATCTAAATAACTCGTAAAATTTTGAAAATCATATGTTCACCCCTAGTGCAATGATCCAATGTTGGTTACAGGATCATTCATCTCAAAAGACAACATGGATAAAAAGTGGGACCTACGTAAATCATTTAACCCCGAATAAACTCAATGTTTTACCAATATCTATAATCTCACTATTTTCCCTTGACAATTTTGTCTTCTTATCCTTTCATTCATACAAGGTCTCTAACAAGAAAATCATTTCACCTCTCATGATTCCTTTTTCCTTCTTTTTGTTCTTTGTAGTTCATGTCCGCATCACGTAAAACTTGTCTTTCTTGTTTTGTTTATTCAACTGATTTTTCTCTTTTGTTATTCTAACTGATAGTGGTGCCATTTCTCACAAACTTGATTTACAATGCACATACAAGTACGAAAGCGAAGAATGTCTTCTCAGCTAGCACAAGAGATTTTGTATGTAGAAACAGGTCATACAGGGGACAAAATCATGAAGATTTTTGAGAGAATATTTCATTACATGAATACATATTCATACATTAATAGTGTGATGTATTGCAAGTAAGATTGTACAACTTTGGTTCATGTTGACATGTGTTTGTCATGAAGTTGAAGAAAGAGGTATGAATGTGTGGCAAACTTGATATGTGTACATATATGCTATTTGTGGATGTTTCATTTGTGGATTATCCTTTGTGGCATGTTGTTTCTCATGCTTGCCTCCATGGTGAATTCTGTAATTAAGCACGAAGGAACTTCATTGTGTATGCGTACATTGTTGCACTGTAGCAGGAGGGCCAGTTCGGCCCTCCTACCTTTCATTAGCAAGTGGTTGGTTTGCAACCCCCTCACTAATGCGAGGATTTTCCCATGGCCAGCAACGCGCTGGCCGCCGGCCGGCTGGCGGCCGGACAGGTGGGTGGCCGGTGGCCGGTCAGATGACCGGCCGGCCACCCACCGGCAAGCCACCAGCCGCCAACTGAGATGGTGGCCCGGTCCGCGGCTGAGAGGCCACGAGGGCTTCGAGGGGGAGTTTCCTGGCCTTGTGCCCTTGCCCTTGCTTTCCCTCCTCACCAGCGAGAGAAAGCAAGGACAAGGGATAGAGCAAGAGCAAGGTGCGCACAAGAGAAGTCGGCGCAAAACTGCCGATTATTGTTGGCACTCGACGATCTTGCACCAACGTGTCAAAAACAAAACTCGAGTTTGTTTAGGTCAAACTACAAGTTTCAAAACCACAAAACTCGTGCGAAATCACAAGTTTGAGGTAAAACCCTCTCGTTTTGGACCCAGAATGAGGGGACGAGGTAGAAACAGAAATGGGCCTGCGGAGACTTGAAATGTTGAAGTCTCCCTGCACGTGTCGATGACGATTGCCTCAAGAGTGACACGGACGGGAAAACTCCTCGAGTAAGCTCTAGATGCCAATTTGCAAACTTCAACGATGACCTAAGTACATGACTTGGAGGCACAGCCATTATAATAGTTTGCAGAGCAAGATGTCCCTTGCGACAAAGTGTGTGACGGTTCCGGCAGCTACAAGAGATACAAAATGTCGCGAGCACCTACAACAGCAGCAAAAACTCCAGAGATGGGTACAGGGTTAAAATGTAACCATTTTGAGCATCGTAAATTGTGTTGGAAAGTCCTTGAGGAGCTTTATTTTGTTCTGCCAGCTCCTCAGGGCTTCTCCCACATTCCAAGGGGCTAGGTGGATTTTTTGGGATGGGATGGGGAGGGTGCACTCCCAAACCACCAACTCTTCTCCTCTTCTCAAGGCTCCCTCTCCTCCTCATCAACAAAGAAAACTGGGGTAGTGCCCTTATCGAATATCATGGACTCTCCAGGTCTGAGAGAAAAAGAAAAAAGTGGAAGGTGCCACTTCGAGAATTTTTGGAGGACGCCACATTGCCGTGGAGCACGAGAAGGGCGTCTCCAAGGGGGCGCAAGGCGCACCAAGAAGATGTAAGAAGTGGCCAAGGACAGCTAGAGGAAAAGAAGACAAATAAGAAGACAATGTTAGTGAGGAAGGAGCATGTGGGAGTGCAAAATCTTTGTTCGAGTTGACCCCCCTCATCCTCACCTTTTTGAGCGGTGCTCAAAATCTTGTAGCTTCTTGGTCTTGTACTTGCTTTGTTTTTCTAGGTGTCCTTAGCTTTCCTAGTGCCGTGATTCATGACTTAAGGTTTGGCCTAGAATCCACGTGATTGTGCCAAGCATGGCGGCGTAGAAAAAAAGTATTTTTCTACCATGTGATTGTGCCAAACGTGGCAGCCTAGGAAGATACGAACAATTTGTATAATTGCCTCACCAATCGTACGAGCAAGGTTACTTCAGGAGCCAACACCTCCCCAATGTTGTGGGGTGACCCTCACAACTGTCTTTTTGTGCTAGTTGTACGGGTCATGGAATGGCAAGTGTCGGACCGTCCAAGACCACCAAGGGCAAAGTGGTGATGGTCTCACCACATGTCCTCAACAGAATCCAAGTTTTGGGAGCTGCCGCTACGAGCACGGTTGCCAAACTAAAGGTAACCATACCACCAAAAGCAACCGGTGCCAATGTCTGCGACACCGAGAAGTGCGCGGAAGCCAGAAGAGTGCTTGACGAGCATGTCAATGCACACATGGGCGACCTCCACATGACATACGATGCGTTCAAGGAGGACCACCGGGGCATGGACCTCGACAAAAAGCACGACGCCAAAAATGGCAAAGGCGATGCTTGTTGGAGGGCAAATTGCTCTAGAAGGGCAAGATGCTTGTTGGATCGCCTGAAGTTGCGAATAGCAGTGAGGCTGCCGAGAGCAGCAAAGGCGCCAAAAGCAGCCACACATGAAGTTCCCGTGAAGAAGAGCTGGACAACGTTGCCATGAAAGCAATTTGTGATCACTGCCAAAGGCTTGTTGAGTTGGCTGCCAAGGTGGCGGGCTGGCTCAAGATCACCACCAATGGTGGGAGTGCCAAACCACTCAGAGGAGTGCAGAAAGACCCTTCCTTCCTATGATGTGGCTACAATGGGATAAACCAACACCTAAGAAAGCGACTTTGCCAAAGACAGTCTTCTCTGGAAGGTGGGACTCCTTGGAGGTGTGTACGCAAACCGTACACTCTTGTTGTGAGCAAAGGTGCACACACAGCACGAGGCCTTTGAGGCTATCACTGACGCTATGATGACATCAGAGCTGAAGTTTGCATTTGCCAACTTGCTGGTCCAGGTCAAGGAAAGTATCACACACCCTGATCTTTAGTTGCAGCGCCTGGCCACTCAGAAGGCAACTTGTTGATGTGATGACCTTGACAAGGCATTGCAAAGAGTGAGCCAAGTGCAGATGAAGCGGCAATCGCAGCGCGCCAAAGGTGCTGATGCCATTGCTAGTGGCAGTGAGGACTTGCCTACCTTGATGACCTCTGGGCCGGTCATGAACACGTCCTTTCTCTATAGTGTGGAGATCATCCGGAAGGGCATGAAGCTGACCGATTGGTTGAATCACATGAAAGGTTTTCTATGTGTCCACAAGGCTCCACTTAGTCAGTGGGGCGACCTTGCCACGACACGGCTTGAAGACAAGCTCTTCAAGTATGTGTTGAAGGAGTAGGGTGAGCAACAACCACACATTGAGTGGAAGCCCATGTTGTGGGAGGCCTTTTGTACCACCATGCGTAAGAAGTACACCCATCGTGAGGCGGCACATCGTGCCTTTCACAAGATCAAGAACTTTAAGCAGCTGGGTAGCTCGCTTGAGGCTAACGTCGGCAATTTCATCTTGCTCATGAAGGAAGCCGAAGGCTTCACCTAGGGCCATGGGACATAGAGCTTCAAGTATCCAGAGTGCCTGCTCCTTGAGTACTTGCATGAGGGTCTTGCCAGTGAGAAGCTGAAGGACATGATCACCACATTAGCAACCGTCCAGGCTTGGATAACTAGGAGGACGTTACGGGACTACATGAGTGAAGTTTATTCGATGAACCCGAAGCACTACTCGGATGCATAGCCAAATGCGCGTGCACAACAAGGCCGTAAAATGTGCATGGACACTGTGGGGGCTGGAGGGACAGCTGGGCAACGGGACGGGGCCAAGGGGAAGCAGCGTGCAAACCCTCTATTCAAGAAGACTGACGGGCATAAGACCCCAAACTACAAGCGCAGTCGCAACAATGACAAGCTGTAGGTGACATGTGAGTATCGCAACACAACCTTCCACGATGGAATCTGCCACAACCTTAGGCAACTTGGTCACTTTAGGGCTCAGTGCTCTAAGGCTTCTGGTGGTGGAAAAGAGGTCACGGTGTTAGCCACAATAGCAACACCTCGTGGGGATGGTGCAACAGGAGGCCGCGGGCACCGTCGTGGACAGGGTCGCGGTAGCTGCAATGGACCTGGCCGTTCAAATGGGCAGGGCCGTGGTGCGGGTTTTCTCCACCCCTGAGTGACGTCAGTGGGGACCACTTCGGGGTCTAACTGGATCACGAGTGTGGTTTTATGTTCTTAGATGTGGATGTTAAGCAATTTGAGTTTTTGACAAGTTCAAACTTCTCTCTTGTTTTCTCCCTTGTTGTTGAACCTTATTCTACACTTGCTGGCCATCATTGTCCATTAAATCTTGCATATTCGGATGAGATACGGGATCAAACATGCTTAGTGGTGGCAACACCAACCACTGTGCAAGAGTTGTGTGATGTAGTGATTGAAACAAACACCCTCAAAGGGGTGAGTTCAAGCACGTTTGCGGTACCTTTCTTTGTTGATTTTTGACGTAGACAAATTCAAGGACTAGAAGGTGCTAGCCAATTTTAAATGTCCCACAAGATGTGGACTCAAGTAGGTGAATTATGGGATTTGAGGCACCCGCCGTATAGAAATGTGTTTTTCACAAAATCTGCTTGCCGTCATCGAGCCTGTGCATTTGGAAGAGTGGAGGTAACATGACGATGCAGTTCAAGGACACCTAGCTGGTGCTCCCTTGAACATACTAGCTGACACTAGAGGAGATGAATCCTTTGTTAGCCTTGGCTTTACACGACAGTTGTGTGATGTAGTGATTGAAACAAACACCCTCAAAGGGGTGAGTTCAAGCACGTTTACGATGCTTTTCTTTGTCGATTTTGACGTAGTCAAATGCAAGGACTGGAAGGTGCTAGCTGAATTTAAACGTCCCTCAAGATGTGGACTCAAGTAGGTGAATAATGGGATTTGAGGCACCCGTCGTATAGAAATGTGTTTATCAAAAAATCTGCTTGCCGTCATCGAGCTTGTGCACTTGGAAGAGTGGGGGTAACATGATGATGTAGTTCAAATGACACCTTGTTGGTGCTCCCTTGAACATACTAACTGACACTTGAGGAGATGAATCTTTTATTAGCCTTGGCTTTACCCAACAGGTTAGCTTCAAGTACAAGCCATCGAATGGCACTGTTGTCATCCGTGACAACCGTACGATACCCGTGATCGGTACATGCAATGCAAAGTTTTGTATTCACAGATACACGCATAGTGTCATGTTGAAGGTACTCAACCTTCTTGACCTGTTTGACATGGTGCTAGGCAATCCGTGGCTCAGTAGAAACAAGGTTCTAATGTGTTTTGAATCAAAGTGTTTCATCCTCTGAAAGCGACAGAATTTCCTTACACTGATTTCTAGTACAAGATTGTAACCAACCCGACTTAAGGTCCATGCCAGCTTGTCTGTGATGCAGGTCAAGAGACGTATTTGACAAGATTTTTGATACTTCTTGGCCTAGCTGCAAAAAGTGGCGAATTACATAAAGGAGGATATGTCACAAACGATCAATACTTGGTGGATTTTTGAGATGTATTCCAAGACACACCTGCTGAGCTTCAACTAGAACAACGCATGGGCCGCATGATTATGTATCAATTGGAGGAGACTCCTCCGTTCAGACCCATGTGTCACCTCACTCCAACAGAGAGGCAAGAGGCCGAACCCCAGATCAAAGAGAACCATGAAAAGGGGTGGATCAAGCCAAGTAACTTGCCGTACGGTGCACCCATCCTTTTGTGAACAAAAAAGATGATGGTTTACACATGTGCGTGGACTATCGGGGCCTGAACAAGCTGATTCCCCTTACCAGAGATCAAGGACCAGTTTGACCAACTCAAAGGAGTAAAATTCTCTTATCCTTGGATTCATCTCAAGGATACCATAAAGTAATCATTACAAAAGATGATGTCCCCAAAACCACGTTTTAAATACACATGGGACACTATCAGCTCCGAGTTTTATGATTTGGGCTAACGAACATCTTGGCAATATTCCAAGGAGAAATGAACCGAATGTTTGCCAAGTTATTCGGCCAGTTTTTCTTGGTTTACCTGGACAACATTATGGTTTTCTCCAAATCCATAATGAGTACATTGAACATCTGCCCGAGGTCTTCACGATCCTTTGGGTACACAAGTTTAATGCAAAAGTGTGCAATTGCAAGTTTGGAGAAGATGAGCTCAAATACCTTGGATACATAGTCGACAACGACAGTATCCATGAAACCCACAAAACGTCCATGCCGTCGTGGAATGGCCACGCCCAGAAAACATTGGGCAGATTTGGTCTTTTCTCGGCCTTGCAAACTATTTCCGACTTTTTATGCAAGGGTATTTGACCATGGTAGCACCGCTATCCATGCTCACACAAAAAAATGTGCACTAGGATTGAACTTCTGACTACGTGACGGCTTTTCTCAAATTCAAAGAGCTTCTATCTATAGCACGTGTCTAAGCTCTTCCTGACCAATCGCAACCATGGGAGGTGCGATGTGATGCATTGGTAGTAGGACTTGGAGTTTTCCTCACGCAAAATGGTCACCTAACTGCGATTGAGAGCCGGAAGTTCATCCTTGCCAAGAAGCGGTATAAAACTGGGGATCAAGAACTTCTCGTGGTGGTACACGCTTTCAAGATGTGGCGTTGCTATCTCAAGGCCACTGAAGGGGGTGCGACGGTCATGGCCAACTTTAATCCATTGGTGTGTTTCCAAACACAAGCAAACCTTTCAAGACACCAGGCACATATGAGAATGTACTTGAGCCGATTCTCGTTCATGTGGGATTATTGGCTTGAATGCATCAACGTGGCCAATCCATTGAGCGGACATCCTGTGGAGATCAAAGCAACCACCAAAGTTGGCCGGTGTTTTATGGCAATTGCGACAGAAACAGTATAAACACTGGAGCCCCTTGCGGTAACCACCTTGAGAGATTATCCACTACAATAGTTTTGTAAACAAGATCCGGATGGGATACCATGTGGATTCTTGGTTCTAGGACTCATAGAACCTAGACAGGTACAAATAGGTTGAGGCCGGAGGAATCTTTTGACATGGAGAACAAGTCGTGCCAAACTCGAGAGACCTTCCAGCAAAGATTATCTCCTTGTTCCATGACCCACTACTTGGAGGTCATGTGGGACCTTGAAAGAACGGACACGTACTCTCAGACCACTATTGGTGGCCAAGATGGAGCACCGATGTTTGTATGTGTTGCATGACATACGACCTATGCCTTAGGAACAAGGCTAGTAAGAAAATGCCTACGGGACTCCTCCAACAGCTTCTCAAACTTGGGACTCCATGGGAGTGCGTCAGCATGGAGTTCATTACTGGTCTTCTATACATGACTTGTGGCCACAATGCATTACTAGTGGTTGTAGATCTTTCAAACAACATGACCAACTTCATTCCTACAACCACCAATGTGAACGCAGAGGATACCACAGGTCTCTTCTTTGAGGGTGCCATAAAGTACCGCGGATTTTCGTTGCACATTATCTTTGATCGAGATAGAGAACTTGCTAGTAAGTTTTAGCAAAAGCTACATGAGTACTTTGGCAGCAAGTTGGAACTGTCAATAGTGTTTCATCCTCAAACTCATGAACAAATAGAGTGGATGAACCGCACTCTGGAGCAGATGCTCCAGATGTACCTGGACCCTGCCATGAATGATTGAGAAAAATTCATAGCACGGGTAGTGTTTGTAGTGAATAACTCGGTGAACTAGTCTAAACAGTTCACACCATTTGTGTTCAGCAGTGGTTTCATCCAGTGGTGCCCTCTTCATTGCTGAAGAGTGGGAGTACAGGATGACATTTTCATTTTGGTCAAGCCTTTGCCGTGCATATAAACTCTCTTTTATAGGAGATGAAGGGTCACATTGAAGTTGCTCGACAACGACAAATGTGTTGGATCTTGGAGAGAGGGGCAGCAATGGAACAACGAGCACTTGGGCATGGAAGGGCATGGGATGCACTCTTGAATCCTTGTTACATCACTCAAAACAAGGCAGTACATAAGTAGTAAGAGAATGGGCAAGTCTGCCCTCTTACAAGCCACACTCCTTGGCCATGGGGGCCAAGTCTCACTCACACCACACTAGAAGTTCACACAAGAGAGGCAACCAGCCTAGCAATCAGGCTGGCCACTCACACACGACCTAGAGAGCTAGAGAATGCTCATTTTACACTCCTAGTGGTCACCTCACCCACAATCACATGGGAAATCGCCATGTGTCCATGGTTAGCACACCAAACCATCAGGACGATTACATCTCACCTAGAAAGCAAGGCCACATCCATCTATCCTAGTCTGCACACTCTAGCAAGGCAAGACTAGTACCGAGGGCCTTTTTGGACATGGTCTTCAGCTGGTCTTGACCCTGGACCTCTTGTCCCTTTTCCTTTTTGAGACAAATGCATGGATCCCTTGCACAGATGCCTGTGGTACATGACCCCAAAAACTATAGAAATTCATTTCTCCCCATCCGACTGTTGGATCTGCCCAAAACTTGGAATGTAGACAACTTACCACCCGATATTTTACGTTGTGAAGTTGGATTGATGATTAGAGCAGGCATTTGGTATTTTCCTCATGCCTGATCCTGTAGACCTGTGTTTGAGCCGGTTGGCCCCATTTCTAACAATCTCCCACTTTGCCGTAGTCTGAGTGGGCTGAGTCCACATGCATTCATGCAGAAGCGCTGCTTCTCCCGGACTACTCTATTGGTGCAAAAATCAGCAACCTAGTTGCAAGTTGGACTGAACTCGAGCTTGATGACACCTTCTTGTACCATGTGCCTGATGAAGTGATATGCATTGTTAACATGTTTGATGCGTGTATGGTGCTCTAGGTTCTTGGCAAGTGCGATTGCATTCTGGTTATCGCCGTGCATATGCATTGGCACTATTGCACTCCCACTCATCTCCGCCATGAGATGCTGTAGCTTGACTATTTCCTTGGCTGCAAAGCTGAGTGACATGTACTCAGCTTCCGTGCCAGAGGTGGCCACAACCACCTGCCGCTTGTTACACCAGATGATGGCTCCACCGTTCATGAGGAACACATGCCCAGAGATGGACTTGCGGTCGTTAGGGTTGGAAGCACAATATGCAACTTGATAGCCGATGATGTTGCTGTCGTTGCCGTTGCAGGTGATCCCGACATTGATGGTGCCAGTAAGGCAACGGAAGATTCGCTTGATTGCTTTATTGTGCTCAGGGTCGGGATCAGCCAGGTGCTGGCCGAGAGCTCCTACACCCTGTGCGATGTCCAACCTGGTTGCCACCATCAATTGCATAAGGCTGCCGACGGCACTCTGGTACATTTGCTGCTTAGCTACATGAGCTTCTCTGTTGAAACTTGTAAGGTACTGCTGCATCTCCAGCGGCATGCCGATGAGTTTGGCTTCCGCCATGCCAAACCATTGCAAGATGTCTTTGATGTAGTGATTTTGCTGCAAGGAGAGTACGTGACTTGCGGTTATGCATAATCTCAATGCCGAGGAGGTAATACACCTCCCCAAGGTCTGACATCTGGAAGCACTCCTGTATGGCTGCCTTTAACTCTTGTAATGCGGACATGCTGTTGGAGAGGAGGAGCATGTCATCAACGTAGACAATGATGATCAGGATTACATGCTCATGCTGCCAGCGGTAGACACTATTGTCACACTCACTGCGCTCAAACCCCATGCATTGTAGCATCGCGTCCAGCTTCCGGTTCCAAGCACACGATGCCTGTTTGAGGCCATAGAAGGACTTCTAAAGCTTGGACACCAGGTGCTCCTGGCCATTCACGACAAACCCCTCCGGCTGCTCCATGTAAATCTCCTCCTTCAGGTCACCGTTCAGGAACGCCGTCTTGACGCCCATGTTGTGGACCATAAAGTCCTCTGCTCCTGCATACAAAAGGAGCGTGCGCAGAGAGGAAAAATTGACAACAGGGGTGAAGGTTTATGTGTAATCGATGCCCTCTTGCAGCGAGTACCCCTTGGCAACCAGCCTCACCTTGTTCTTTTTGAGGCTATCATATGCTCCCCGTTTCTTCTTAAACACCCATTTGCATTTGGTGACCTGACGTACAGGTGGATGCTCAGTCAGCTCCCACGTGCCATTGTCCAGCTACGACTGAATCTCCTTCTCCTCCCTCTTAAACTTGAAGCAATCTTTCTTGTAGTACCCCTCTTTCTCACAGTAGTGGCACTTGCCTTTCTTCTTGCCTCTCTGATGTCCAGAGTGCTGCTGTTGCTGATTACGTGAGCTCATTGCCATAAAAGCCGCTTCACTGCTGCTGTTGCCATTGCGCTTTCCTGCATTGTGGCAAAGTTCTACATGCACCAGGTGCGTGAAATCGAGGTCGAGAGTCGGCTGGCACTCCAGCGTCTCTCGCACCATGTTGTAACTTGTAGGGGGTCCACTTAGCAAGAGAAAGCTAGTAGTTTGCACAGATTGACGTGTGGTGGGGGGCACCACCTGAACGCGGAAAAAGTGAACAACATTCCCGCAGGGTAGCATTCATGGAGTGGGACCAAAGGAGGTTGGGGACGCCCAACATGGTTGTCGCGCGGACGCTCCAGCCTAAAGGGGGGAGGCCGCTAGCGGCACTGACCAACAAATTGTAGCTTAGGTCCAAGTACCATGCACGTGTTCATGTTTAGCTGGTGATTGAAATTATTAATATTCTTTCACAATGTTGAAGACATACCATCCTTCACTCTCACTTGTGCTCATGAACCGGGACGGTTCATAACAAGTTGGGAGGGATGTAGCAAGAGATCCAGTTTGGCCCTCCCACGGTGCATTATCAAGGGGTTGGTTTGCAACCACCCCTTGCTAATGCAAGGACTGGCCCGTGGCCGGCCACACGTTGGCCGCCGGCTGGCTGGTGGCCGGCCGGCTTTCTGGCCGGTGGTCGGTCAGATGACTGACCTGCCACCCACCCGCAAGCCACCAGCCACCGATCGAGCTAGTGGCTCAATGGGCAGCTCAGAGGCCACAAGGGCCTCGAGGGCGAGGCTCATGGCCTCGTGCCCTTGCCCTTGCTCGCCCTGCTTGCTAGCGAGAGTGAGCGAGGACGAGGGAGAGTGAGAGCGAGGTGCGTACAAGAGAATTTGGTGCAAAATCGCCGATCGTGCCTCGCATGTGACGATTTTGCGCCGACGTGTCAAAAATGAAATTGTAGTTCAGTTAGGTTGAACTATGAGTTTCAAAACCGGAAAACTCGTATGAACTCACAAGTTTGAAGTGATTCTCCCTCATTTTGGATCCAGAAGGAGGGGGCAAGGTAAGAACGGAAATGGGCCTTCGGAGCCAAGATGCATACAATACTGGTACATGAACATTGGTACATGCCTCATGCATCAAGCATTTTTACGATGGTAAAATCTTCATGATGTTTGTCATGTTTGTACAACCCTATATATGTGTTACTAGAATGCCGATATGCATGTAATGTAGTGGTACAAGTATGTCTACGTGCTTGATATGTCTATTATTCTTACAATTCCAATATGCTACCTTTGTCTAGTCTGGCTAGCTTACATCGTATTGAGTCATGACAATAATGCCAATATGCAAGTAACATAGAGATGTAAGTGTGTCTGTATGCTTAACATATCTAATATGCTCAAAATGACAGCATGCATGTTACATCTAGTATGGTTAGATTACATCTTGTTGGGTCATGACTACAATTCCAAAATGCATATGATTTTTTATTATGTTCTACATCATAATGCATGAACATATACAGATACATGTAGATGTCCAAAAATCTAGTTGTAATTTCAAAGTACAGAGTGTGTCCATAAGTGTTTTACGTCTACGTCACAATACATACGTATGCTCTGAAGGTAATTGCCCAAGTTCTTTGGCGTTGACTATTTCACCGTGAAACAACCAACCTGGGTTGTTGGGTTGATGCTTCTAAGCATCATATTGACTGAAAGACAGTACGTACCTGCTTACCTTGCTCACCTGTTACAAATGAAGTTGGTCATGTTGGCATTCTCAATAGATGAGCTCGGGATGGTGTGGTATGTAATGATGTGAAAGTGGGAGTGAATGAATGATCCCTATCACAACATAGACTCACTTTACTCCATGTATCTAGACACCACAACACACCAAACTGACAACGAAGTATCCAGCATGCCTAGAAAACGAAAGACATCAATGGCCTTCGATGCTTGAACGATGTAGTGCATCTAGTGTGGACTGAACCGAAACCCAATCAAACCACAATGACGTGGTTGGTCAAAGGGGTCCCTTCTGGAACCGCGGGGTGGCTATGGCCAGTCAGGATTCCCAATGTACCCCAACACCACATACTAAGGACTCTTCATAGGTCACTACAACATGACGACATCCATTGCTATGGATGTCAGTGATAAAAGTGGTTCACAAATGGGATGCATGTGTGTATAGAATGAGTCACCAAAGATATCTTGGGTCTTCACATCTGTACATCGCATCATGTCAAAAGTAGGGAATCATGTTGGCATAGCCATTAGATGGGCTCAGGCTGGCGTGGTTTGCAATGATATGCAAGTGGGAGTGAATGATGAATTCCTATCACAAAACAGAATCACTTTAATCCGCGTATCTAGACACCACAACACACCAAACTGACCACGACGTATCCTCCATGCCTAGGCGACAAAAGACGTCAACGACCATCGGTGCATGAACAATGCAGTGCATCTAGTGTGGGCTGAACCAACACCTATTCAAACCACGACGACGTTGTTGGTTCTTCAAAGGGGTCACTTCTGGAACCGCGGGATGGCTATGGCCGGTCAGGATTCTCAATGTACCCCAACACCACATGCTATGGACTCTATACAGGTCATTGGAACACGAGGACATCCATTGCTATGTATTTCATTGACAAAAGAGGTTCACAAATGGGATGCATGCGTGCATGAAATGAGTCATGAAAAACATCTTTGGTCTTCAGATCTGTACATCACACCATGTCAAAATCATGTAATCATGTTGGCACTGTCAATAAATCAGCTCGGGCTGGTGTGGTATGCAATTTTGTGCAAGTGGGGAGTGAATGAAAGATGCCTATCACAAAATAGACTCACCTTACTCCACGTACCTAGACACCACGACACATCAAAATGACCACAACATATCCTACATGCCTAGACAATGAAAGACGTCAATAGCCATCGGTGCTTAAACAATGCAGTACATCTAGTGTGGAATGAACCCACACCCACTCAACCACAACAACGTGGTTTTTTCTTCAAAGGGGTCCCTTCTGGAACTGCGGAGTGGCTATGGCCAGTCAAGATTCCCAATGTACTCCAACACCACATGCTAAGGACTCTATACAGGTCACTGGAACATGACGACATCCATTGCTCTGGATGTCAACAACAAAAGTGGTTCACAAATGGGATGCATGTGTCCATGGAATGAGTCACCAAAGATATCTTGGGTCTTCAAATCTGTACATCGCATCATGTCAAAACTAGGTAATCATGTTGGCATTGTCAATAGATGAGCTTGAGCAGGTGTGGTATGCAATGATATGCAAGTGGGATTGAATGAAATAGACCTATCACAAAATAGACTCACTTTACTCCACATATCTAGACACCATGGCACACCAAACTGACCACGACGTATCTTGCATGCCTAGATGATGAAAGATGTCAAAGGACATTGGTGCTTGAACAATGTAGTACGTCTAGTGTGGAATGAACCGACACCCACTCAAAACACGACAACGTGGTTGGTTCAAAGGGGTCCCTTCTGGAACCGCTGGGTGGCTATGGCCAGTCAGGATTTCCAACGTACCCCAACACCACATGCTGAGGACTCTATACTGGTCACTGGAACGTGACGACATCCATTGGTATTGATGTCAACAAACGGGTGGTTCACAAATGGGATGCAGATGTGCATGGAATGATTTGCCATAAGTATACTAGGTCCTCTCTTTTATTTCATTTCATCTTGTCGAAAGTAGTTGACCATGTTGGTATTGTCAATAGATGAACCTTGATGATGTTTCATATGTTGGATATGGAGTTATGGTGTGTTCATTGTATCCAATGAAATGTGTGCTGGTTCAATGAAGTTTTGTGTGGAAGCATAGTTGAGAGATAGAGTCATGGTGGTCAATGAATCAAAGACCATCTGTATCCATCATGCAGATGTATGCGGGCCAAAGTTACTTCCATGTGAAAGTAGTCAGTAAGATTTGAAGATGACTCAATGTTCTTGAGATGATTGATTGTTCTTGAAAGTGGCCGGGTGAACTTGAAAACTGATGAGTACTTGAAATCAGTCTGTTGTATAGATATGAAATTGTTTTCAGTTGTGGTTCAAGCATTGTCTTCCTCAAAAGGATGTCTAGTTGAAGACTTCAAAGGACATGTCATACAACCCTCCAAAGATGTCGATAGGTTCTTCACTGGGGAATCCTCCTCGTTTGTGGGGCCAACCTACACACAAAAACAGACAAGATATTAGGTATATTAGGAAACATGTGATTTTTGTAATCATGAATTCTTGTAGAAAATGTATGCATCACAGTTGTACAGTTTCACTTACACTTCATGATGCTGCTGGGCTTCCAATGTATGGTGGTGGGCTTGTCAAGAGGGACCTTGAAGGAGATGTAGTGTGTCATTGCAAGTGTAGAACATCACCTTTCACATGTATCATACAGAATGTGTTCAGGGTGGAAATCATGTGATATATGTACTTACCTTGTCTCCCCGCACTAGTGGGTGCACTTAAAGTAGCTCACACGTTTGGTCTTATCTTCCACCGTTTACTTGAACCTATGGTGCACACATGAATGAGTATTAGGCACTGATTCTCCACATTGAAATTAGTAGGAAATCTCCTGTTACGCATCATGGTTTGTAACCAGAGACCTTTAAATGCATGTTCTCCTGCGGCAAAAAAATTTTCACGGTCCTTCGGTAATGCAACCTTCATCATTTGAGACGTTCTTCCTTGGAAGAGAAATGTCTGGGCTTGATGACCTGTGACTGTGGCCTTTTCAGGCTGTCCCTCTGCAAGATGCATTGTGTGAATGTACACTTGACTAGAACTGTTGGGGAAATCTTTGTACAATGCAATGGAGCACACAGGTATCATGTTCTACCTGCAGCATGGAGGGTTACCATCAGCACTCCTTGATCTGAATGCAGTCTACCATGTGCCAAGCATTCATAGAAGTTGTTGCACCAGTTGAAGGAGATCTCGTTCTTACACTTGTTGCCATTCTCAATTGTACCTGGGCACTTTGTCACCTCTTCGTAGTGAGGGTTCGTTGTTTTGGTGCTCATGTGGAAAATCAAAGTGCTCAAGGATATTTGTCTCAGGAGCATCCATGTGAAATCAAACCTGCATGGTACAAGTTTGTAAAGTTGTGTATATTGATAGCTTCATAAGCTCATTGTACATATTTCTGAAGCCAGATTTACCTTGAAATCCCATGCATTGTAGGTGGCTGATCCCTGTCAACACCATCTTGCACCATGTTGCTTGGATCTTGGTTTTTTATTTCATGGATGGCAGACCTGAGTAACACCAAAAAAAGATATAGATTCAGTTGTTTATTGAAAACAAAATGGATTAGAATTTATGTGTATATATTTACTAAGTACATACCCTCGTGCAGCCTTCAGACTGCCATCCTTGTAGTACATAGCGTTGATGGCCACGACCTTGTCCTTGTTCAGGTACTTCTGTATCTCACGCATCATTTGGCCCCAGGCTTTTCCCACAAGAGCTTGGTCATCTGCATACATTATGAAGTCTTGTTTTGTGGCAGCACTTGCTTTTGCGGCATCAACGATGCCAATGGCCAATCCAAGCTGCAAGGCATCATGGCAAGGCATTATGTTAGGCAAGATGATGAAAATTGCTCATTCAGACTGAAGTACATGCCAATTTTACGTACAGGTGATCGACTTGGTGGTATGAAGCGGCGCAGGGAAGGGCGTGTGATGCTGTCATGAAACAGGGCCTGTAGGACCTGGTCCACCTCTTCCTCCATAGGCTTGACATGAGTGGCATATGACTTGCCCATCATCCGCACCAGAGTGTAGTCCTGATCAAGTGTTGAGTACCTTCATGTAGTGTTGAAGGTTAGTACATTGACGTCTTAGCAGTCTTGACGTCCTGACCAAGTGTTGAGTGCAAGACACATGTTGATGGTCTCTTGTTGTTGCTTTCATAGATATCATAGAATGACCACCTCTTCCAACTGTCAACAAAAGTTTCCACAAGCTGCTTTTTGGCCTTGTCAGAAAGATCCCCTGGATGTATGTTCACTGGGGCTTTGAAGTCGATAACCTTACCAGAGCAATCCACAAGGTAAACCTTAGGATCAATCTGGGCCTTCTCTCCTTAGGGAAAGTCGACGTTGATGACCATGACATGCAGATAATACTGTCGGAATCTTGGCTTCAGGTTGTTGATTTTCGCTGGTCTTGAATGCAAGAAAAAACGTCTTTTGGATGGGATGATACCGTGCAGAGCCATGGCATGCACACTTTGCATGTGAAGGAGAATACTTGTATCTTTTCTACTCTCCATAATTGGTGGTGGAGGAACAGCCATATGGAAGTGTTGCATAGGAGACAGGTCAAAGATGCCAACATACAATCACAAGTCAGCCAATAGGAAACACATAGATGACATCAGATGAAGATTACGACAAAAAAATGGAGATAGCAAGAATGATATAACAACGTACCTGAAATGCGACATCTTAGTGCTGACTCAGTGAACTGTAACAGAAATGTACGACTTGTACAGTCTCATTTATTTACAGTGATGATCATTAGAAAATGGTCTGAGAAGCATGTCTCTCATACATCGACACGTATGTTCATGTTATTGATGTTACTCCATACATGATCAATGGTAGAACCAGTTTCGTGTGTTGCTGAACCAACATGCATTTTGAAGTTGCCGGAAGTCAGAAACTGCAACCGTGAGCAAAGTTTAGTATCAATGTCAATGTTCACATCACCAACAAGTATTCTTGGAGATGTAACATGTGCCAATCTGTGTACAAAATGCAGATAGGGCATTGGGAATGAGTTGGGAGAATGAGAGTAGGCACACATCTGTGCAGATGTGCAAGGAGCAATGTCTTGCCACCATGTTATGGCTTCAAACCCATCCCCATCGAGGTGTTCCACACTGAAATCAGTTGAATTTGCTATGAGAATACCTCCCACCACACCCTTGGAGTCTTGTGCTTTCTTTCCATGCAGATGTGAAAGAGTGAATGAGTTGTGGATGTCATGGTGAGTCTGATAGGATGATGACATCAGTGTCTTGCAGTTCAGTTCCACAAGTGATGTTTCTTGCATGTTTGTGCAAACTTTGGATATCTTTGTAGTGAATTATGAATGCATCTTGTGTACACAAGGGATTTTTGTGTTGAAAGAAAACAAACCATGTTCTTTCTGTGTATGCATTTCATCTTGGCAATAACTTTTGAGGATGCTTTTGATCTCTTCTTCGTCATAATGACCAAGATGTATGAATAGCACATCGGAAAACCGACTAAGGGCAACATAACACATGTGATGTAGCTCAAAGCCACACAGGTCAACAATAGCTCCTTCGTGGAAAGTGTACCCTTGTGCTTTGTGAACTTTGATTGCATTCGGGTATGTTGGAGGAAATTTTCTACATGGAATTTCCATTCCCTTGTTGTTTATTTCCATGAAGCTTTTCTTGATCTGTTTCATTGGTGTCCATTCATGTGGAAATTTCTCGTTGACAATGTAGGTATAGTAATCTTGGCGTTGTTTTTCTGCAATAAACTTGCTTGGAAATTCCACCAAGAATGTAATCATTTGATTTCTGATAAGTGATGCATGGCGGAGAAATCCTGCTGCACCGTTCACTAGACCATCACTAGTGTCCAGATTTAAGATCATCTGTACTCAAAACCCAACATAGAGACGGAGTATTTTAGCGAGGTTTGCAGTTTTTTGTCTGTCATCCCCAGCTTCATCCAAAGGATGGCTGCTACGCTGTCCTATTCCATGTCTTATGCATGCAACCCATGCATGACACATGAATTTAGCATTCGATGTGGAATGGAACAAAGAAAGCTTACGTGCATCAACTTTCTTGTTCATTGTGAAGAGCTGGAGTATATCTTTTCATTCTTTTTTTTGTTGCGATCAACCAACACTGATCTATGAAAAACATTATCTGCATCAGTGCAATTGTTGAAAGTCTGTTCAGAATTTCTGCAAATGAGCCATCATGTTGGTGCATTATGGTATATAACTCATAAAGTGTGAAAAGAGACCAAGGGAACTATGATGAATCGTTAGAAAGGTTGAAATCATTGTCCATTTCTGGAAAAGGATTAATGGGGTAACCATTAGGGGCTGGCTTCAGTTTGAAAACATCACCAACAAAAGTAATGTTTACACCCCCAAATGCCAAATCTTTGCCTTTCACGTCTCGCATCCGCCTGTCCAGAAAATGCATGATTCGTCGTCCAACCATTGATATTCATCCACAATGATGAACTTCACTGACCCCAACTGACAGACCAATTTTTGACTGGATTCAGACAACAAAGATGGATACACAGTTTTTTTACATGTCTGTTTCAAGGCATGATGTTTTGTAAGACCATCAATGTTGAAGGCAGCAACACCTGTTGGTACTAGCTTCAGCACTTTAAAAAATGTATGGTTGCTTTTGAGGGGAGCATTGTATAAACGCACAAAGCATGTACCACAGTAGATTTACCAAAACCAGCACCATCGGATAAGATAATGTACACTGCTTCTTTCCCTGTCTGAATCTTGTGCATAATGTCATCAACAAATACACGTTGCTCTATGTTCAATTTGGAATTCATGATGAAAAATTCATCGTCACTTTTAGCTTGGTCAGCAAACATGTGACAACCAAAATGCCCATATTTCACTCCCAAGCCTTCATCTGATTTTTTGTGCATTCTCTTTGCACATTCAGTGGTGTCTTCATCCATTCCTTCATGTGATACTTGCAGGGAAGACTCGCATTCTCTCAAAACCTTCTCCCATTTGCAAATTTTGGGTGAGTACTCTTCCATATTCTGTCTTATCTCGTCTTTCTTATCTATGAACATAGAATGATATTCAAGAATGTTCATAGAACAATATTCAAGAATGTTCTATGAACATTCTTGAATATTCAATATCAAGAATTTCTGTTTTTTTTCTTTTCTTTTCTTTTTTTTCTTTCCCCTTTGTGAAACAGACATGTGACCTGTCAGTGTTGCTGCCATTTGCGGTCCAGGAAATGCCAAATATAGGCCATTAGTGTCATCGCAGTATTCCTCCTCTTTCATTTGGCTCGAAATCTTCCTATAAAATAGGTCTTGTTTTCTTGTAGTTGTATTTGGACAGCACGTTGCTTCAAGTTACAAGTTCAGCAAAGCACGTTGCTTCAAGTTACATTGGTATCCTCTCATATTGAGTAATCACAGCATACTGAACGGACACATCTTCTGATACATGATCATTTCTTTCTAGTTCTTTCTTTGGATTAAAAAAAAGAAGTCTTTTTTCTCTTGGAAGAGAATTAACAAAAACAAAAGATTGAATGGAAAATTTCAATGGCACTCCTGTCATCAAGGTCACTGCTTCCTGTGTACTGACCTCTTGATCGTGGATTAGTGAATTTCCAACCTTCCTGATGAGCATTGTAGTTTTTTCCTTGCCCTCTTGTTTCTTCAATGCATCCATCACCGTTCTCAATGTCTGGCTCATTACCCTGTTCCCTTTGTACGTGTATGATACAATGTAGCTTGCCACATCATATGGATGCATACACATTTGTTTGTCCATGTTTGCCTTCCAAAGATTCAAAACAACAGAGTTGAATGGGTTCATGTTTTGGTGTATTGGTTTTCATTCATACAAAGTGTTGCCTTCTTCAAGGACAAACGAATAGCCAGAACGTATGCGCCTTTTGAGATTTTACACAGTTGGAGGAATTTTTTAAAGTCAATGTTGTCTGTTATGATTCTGAGAGTTCCAATCATTCCTGAAGAAATCAATTTGTGTTGTTTATATTCATGTTCAGATGTCTTTTCATCAAGGGGAAGAGGTATGACAGTAGTGGAAAGTGGTGGATGCAGAAATCTAAACCCACAGGTCTTGGAACCTTTTTCTCTCCAGCAACGGAAGTTGCACTTGTGTGTTTGTAGACTTTTGATATCCTTGGGAATTTCATCCAAGCCTGTTGTGATAAATTGGTCAATAAATTGAAAAATCTCATCTGGAGAGTTAACCTCCATATCTGGAGTGTCTTTCACCCACAGCAACACATGTTAGTGAGGACTGCCATGGTGTTGAAATTCCAAGATAGTACTCAACTTCACCAGCAGGGCCATTCATTGTCACAATCATGTTTTTTAAGAAACTCTTGCGATGATGATGGAAGTATCATGAAGGCGTGATTGGATCATGTGCAACAAGTTTTGTTTTGAGCACATCCATCTCTGACTTTTACAACTTCTTCCCATTCAGCGTGGAGAGAATACCCAACAATTCTGGCTAGGGAGTGTTTGCCATACTCAAAGAGAAAAAATATTGGGTTCTGTTTTTTTTTTGTTTTTTTTTGGGTCTCAGAAAGGCAAATACATCCTTTTTGTTTTCATCCCAATATGTGATTGTCCCAGGCATCTTTTTGAATTAATTGTAAATTACATTGTTTTCCAAGAATTGCGCCCTCTCTTCAGGATTTTGCATGTTTCCTGTTGTAATCCTTCTATGTGTTAGTTGTTGCGTGCAAATTGATGGGATGTTACTGATGGTTAGCATCTGGCAGACATAAAACTTGAAAACAGTGTTGTCACGATGGAGTGCAAACCTACGGCTTTCATTGAATAGCTCCCACTTGACAACCGTTCAATAAGACACTGATGAATTGGATGTTGGTTTGAAAAAGTTAAGTGTTACATCTGCCTTTCTTTTGATTCCACCAAACAAAGTAGGGAAACACATTTCTTCCATGTTATTGTGGAATAGAATGTTTGCCGGTACATTTCCTTCCCATGGCGCCATAACAAGGTGACCATCTGAAACTTGTTGTATGATGGGATGTGTGAAGTACATCATCTGTTCAATCTGCTCATCCTCAAAATCTACAAAGAGGTTATCATCACTGTTTGGTGTTTCATCATTTTTTCCCTTGGTATCTTTTTGGTTGTTAGTTTGAGAACAAAATGTTGACAGCTCAGATACAAGATTGTCCACCTGAACTGTTGACATTTCAATACCCAATCTCTGGTAGATGGGCAACTTGTTGACCATATGGTGCAATGCTTTGACGAGGATGCCTGGTCTTACACAGTCAAACCAGGCAGATGTCTGGAATGTCATTTTGCATTTCAACGCAAGGCATATCATTCCTGTCATTGATAGTGGTAATTGTGTTACCAACTCGACAATGTCTAAACGCACTGTTGTTATCCCTCCCCTGAGCTCCTTTTGGTGACCATGTCACAATAGTTTGATCTCCAAGAAGGAATGGAATGTAAGGGCACACTAACCTCTCTTCCAAGAAGGAAAGGCTAGAAAGGTCGTGACGGATATCATTCATGCTGAAATCTTGTTTATTACTGAATTGAGGAACAGCTCCTTGTTTGATTTATGAATCACATAGAGGACATACATGCTTACATCATCATTCATGTGATAATAGACCGTGAGTTGACTCATGAAGGACAGAATGGAACAGGAACAAAAAGGTAAACATGTTTGATGCATTAAATCCTTTTCAAATGCATCAACACTCATCTTTCTCATGGTTGAAAAAGGGAGTGGTCCTTGATCTCTCTGAATCAAGATATCAAATACTGTGTTTTGAAGTACTGTTCCTTGTTGCATGAACAGATGTTGAAAGTATTAAAGAAAATTCTTGTCACAAAACATGGATCCACTGTACGTGTACAGAAAATACTTACTTTAACAGTACACACTTTAACAGTAGCTACTGGACTAAAGAATCCATACTATTGTTTGGATATGACAATACACTTATATTTCATCCAACTACTGTGTTTAACCTCATACACAAAAATGAAGTTCTTTCCCACTCCTTGACAACATTCCTTGTACCTTTTCTAAACGTCTTCTTCATTTTTTTCATAGGCTTACCTTTTGGCATGTTCTTTGCCGTTAAGGACATAGTTCATGATGATCATTAAGGTTTTTGGTAGTTCTGGTCATAGCAGTCCCACTGTCTACATGTCTAGGTTGCATACATGTAATTCTGTTTGAATCAGAATCAACAGGTAAGGAAATCACGCTGTTCTCACTTAGCACTGTTGTTCTTTTATGCACCATGGCCACTGCTATGGCTTAACGGACAGGTTGGGCATGCACTGCTCCCTTGGAGTTAAGTCCCCCAAACCTTGTTCATGGTTTAAGTCCAAGCAAGACACCAGAAGTGTAGCGCAACAGATAGCATGCTGGACTTAAGGACATCAGGTCCTGAGATTGAGCCTTCATGTGCGCAGGAAGGTTTTTTTACCTTCCTGCACAGGAGAAGTTTCCTAGACATTTCTCCATGCATGAGGAGGATGTGCCACTTGGTGGTCAGTGGATGCGCCAATTGGCAAGCTGGTGAGGTGCTGTGGAGTGGCCACCCCAAAAGTGCCACTACCCACACACCTTAGAAGCCAGGCCTAGGACTATATGTACTAGGCTCAGTCCTCATTCTAGTTTCACAATCTGGCCTTAGATGGTCCTCATAAAGTTTTCCAACCAAGGAACAGTATCAAGAAGAAAATGAATGATCTAAGCCCAAGGAGTTAGTCTTTGACTAGCACCTCGCGCGAAAGTGACCAAGTGTTAACTGGACACAGTTGCTAGCGAGTGATTTCCTAGGAACTGCTCAGTGTGGAACCGTGATCCTGAGGGTGATATCTTCTCCTAGCTGAAATGCTAGGAGCGGACGGCAAGTGCTATTGTTTTGGCTCTGTTTTCCAGTCCATTTGCCTCAAGCCGGTTGACAAAGGGTTATTGGCCCACATTGACCAGTTGTAAGGCATGCTTCGCACAGCTCTAGTACTCTCTCTCTCCCTCTCTCGAGGTGCGCACGTCAGCTTCATCAGCTCCATCAGCTCCATCAGCTCTATATGCTTCATCAGCCCCAACGGCTGAACTTGCACCTAGCACACAAGGACCAAGGACAAGCTCTACCCTTGGAGGCACAACCCTTCGGTCCCAACCAGGACAAGCTCTGCCCTTGGAGGCAAGACCCTAGGTGTTCTAGTGTGATCTATCTTCCCTGTTTGCAGGTAAACATCGGCTGGAGGGTTAAGCAACGGAACTGTACCTTTAAACCAGTAGCAGACATCAGCTAACATCAGCCTACATCAGCCTCCATGTAGCAGAGACGCAGATTGCAGAAAAGGGCAGCTACCATGGCTGGCCCATCAGGAGCAGTGGGGGCTCCCGCAGGGCAGTCCTCAAACACAACAGGGGCTGCAACAGGGCAGTCCTCAAACTCAACAGTGGCTACCACAGGTCAGACCAGTGGAGCAACCATGAGTGCTACCGCACTGTCGCAAGGTCTCGGATCTTTGGGAGGAATCCCGGTCTCTGAGGGGAACGACTTTCAGCTCTGGAGATGGCAGTTTGAACTGGTAACGGAAGTGCGTGGCTTCATCAAGCTTCTAAAGGGAGAGGATTAGGTCCCTGCGGTGGGCTCATTGGAGCACGAGGCATGGATGGAACGGAATGATATTGTCATGTCATTCCTCAGCAACGTGATTGCTAAGAAGTGTGTTCCCATCATTGCCAGGTACAAGCTGGCTTTCGAAGCTTACGACAAGATCAAGGGCGTGCACCAATCCACCTCCCTCGCAAATAGATTATTCATCCTACAATGGCTGATCAGCACGCGGGTGAATGAGGGCGAATCAATCCTTGATTTCCTACAGGAGTTTGAAGGACTCATTGGCGAGACTCGCCAGATGAATTGGGACCTTGACAAAAACATGCAAGCCATGATCCTCCTCATGGCGCTACCAGAGAGCTGGAGCCCAATGATCACCGTCATGGGCGGTTGGAAGGAGGATGACCTGACGTACATGGCAGTGTCCGAGGCCATTCGCCACAGCGGAAGTGAGGTTAACTTCTCAGCCTATGCCACACGCTATGATGGCCGCGGGACCAAAGGGTCTGCCTCTGGTCAGAAAGGTGGCAGCGGAAGCGGTGGCGGTGGAGGCAACAATGGCGGCAAAGCTCCCAAGTGACAGGGCAACTGCCGCAACTGTGGCAAACCTGGGCACTAGGCAAGAGAATGCAGGTCGCCAAGGAAGGAAGACGGCGGAAGCGGTGGGAACAACGGCAGCAAAAAGGGTGGCAAAAAAGCCACCAACATGATGGCACAGAGCATGCCTCCGGCAAAAGGAGTGGCACTGATCAGGCCAGGAGCTTTCGGGCTCGACTCTGGCACCGACCATCACTCAAGCAACGACCAGGCTGGATTTGTCTCCATCAGCCCCACCAAGCGGCGGTTCAGATGTGCATATGGTAGCGTTGTGAACGCAAAAGGCGTGGGAGACAAGCTGGCGAGCATCAGCCTCAATGGTGCGGAGAAGGATCTACGGTTACGTGATGTGGTCTACATGCCCTCATTTGCGGCAAACGTCCTGTCCATGCCAAAAACAACAGACAACAACATGAAGGTGGTATTCATGCAGAAGAAGGCGTTCATCACTAGGAATGAGGATATCAAGGTCCTCTACGCCGACAAAGATCTCGTGGCATAGGTCCCACGGGTTGACGGGCTCTACGTATTGCAGACAACGGCAACAAAGAGCTCGGAAGACGAGGGTCATGCGGGTGCGGCGGAAGCAGTGGTCTTGGAACCAACGCAAGAGAGCACACCTACGGAAACTGAAAAAACATTATCTGCCGCAACGGACAAAGACACTGATCTGTGGCATAGACGCTTTGGGCACGTTGCAAACAGCATGCTCCAAGTCATCCAACAATAACAGATGGTCCGTAGCATGGATGGTTGCAAGAAGGATGCGGTTAGGTGTGGCAGCCTGTGTGAACCTTGCCTCCAAGGCAAGACCAAGCGAACGCGCTTTGAGCGCAACGGTTGCCGTACAGAATCAGCCCTTGACCTGATGCACACCGATGTGTGCGGACCCTTTCGCACGGCATCAAACGGTGGTAGCAAGTATCTTTTGACCTTCATTGATGGCCACAGCCGCAAGGTGTGGATCTTCTTCCTCAAAACCAAGAGAGAGGTCAGAGAAAAGATGCAGGAGTTTGTCGCCATGATGGAAAGACAGACTGGAAAGAAAGTCAAAGCAATACGAAGCCACGGCGGAGAGTATGAAGCATGTAAGGACTGGATGCGGCAACATGGGATCAAACACCAGGCCACAACTCCGTACACACCACAAAGCAATGGTGTGGCTGAGCAGATGAATCAGACTATCCTCGGCATGGTGCACAGCATGCTCTTTGATGCAAAACTTCCACCACGCTTTTGGGCGGAAGCGGCAAGAACATCATGCTACATTGTCAACCTGACTCCTGACAATGTAGCATGCCGTTCTGGACAGGCGCGACAAGAAAAAGGGCAAGCAACAGATGACGCCACAAGAAGTATGGTCAGGGAAGAAGCCGGATGCATCACACCTCAAAGTCTTTGGCTACACCGCATGGGCAAAGATCCAGGCGGGAGAGGGTGGCGGTAAGATAGATGCAAGAGCACGAAAGTGCGTGATGGTGGGCTACGAGACAGCACACAAGACCTACCGCCTGTGGGACCTGGCAGCAAGAAGACTCATCACCAGCCGGGACGTGACCTTTGACGAGAGGAAACCAGGCAAGGAAGAGGTGCTTGATTTCACAAGCTCCAAAACAGGGAGAGTGGTTAGTGCTCCTGGAGTCAGGAGATAAGGCTCCAGAAAACTGGCAAGTAGTGCCAGTGCGGCAGGCCATGAAGAAGAGTGGTGTGGCAGGGAGAGCGGCTACGCAGGCTAACACAGCGGCGAGCTCCGACACAGAGTCGGAGAAGTTTGAGGACCCTGAAACCAGCTCGGAGGCCAGTGGCTCTTCAAAAGAAGAACTTAACTTCAAGGCAGCCAGTAACACAGGAGCAACATCATTGTGAAGATGCACCAGCAATGCAGCATCGTAGCACACGACAAAGAAAACAAACTCCAAAGTACGACGCTGACACCGGAAGGTGGACTGGACTGAGCTGGTCCTCTTTGGCTCAGGGAGAGCTGCTCACTGTGGCTGAGGCGCTGGCAAGGCCCGATGCAGCCAAGTGGAAGGAGGCGGTGGACAGCGAGCTTGCGTCCATCGAAGAGAATTGCACATGGGTGCTGGTGGACAGACCCGCTAATACTCACGTGGTGGGCTCAAAGTGGGTGCTCAGGTTGAAGCAGAAGCAAAATGATAGTATCAACAAGTGCAAGGCAAGGGTTGTGGTGAAAGGATTCTCACAGAGCGCATGGTGTGAGTACGATGAGACCTTTGCACCGGTTGTCACGTTTGCCTCCATCAGGTCCCTGCTTGCCGTCGCTGCCGCCAAAGACCTTGAGATCCACTAGATGGATGTGAAGACAACCTTCCTTTATGGGTAGCGCAACAAGGAGGTGCTAATGGAGGTACCAGAAGGTGTCAAAGCACCCGAGGGTAAGGTGTGCAAGCTGATGAAGGCGTTGTATGGGCTGAAACAGGCCCCACGGATCTGGTACAAGGAGATGGACAGCTTCGTGGCTGAGATCTCCTTTGCGCACTGTAACAATGATCTCAGCGTCTATGTGCGCGAGGATGAATGTGGCTTGCTGCTCATGGCGTTGTATGTGGATGATCTTGTTTTGTGTTCTTCCTCGCAGGAGGCCCTTATAGACCTTAAGAAAAATCTGGCCAGCAGGTTCAAGATGAAGGACATGGGACCTCTCGAGTACTACCTTGGCATTGCTGTTCCCCGCAACCGCAAAGCAGGCACCATTGAGGTCAACCAGACCAAATACATCATGGACGTCTTGAAGAGCTACAACATGGAGGACTGGAAACCTGCCAGCACCCCCATGCCCTCCGACTGCAAGCTCTCCTCCTCCATGTCACCAAGCAACGAGGTAGACCGGCGGGAGATGCAAAACATTCCAAACCAGTCTGCCGTTGGGAGCCTCATGTATGAAATGGTGGAAAAACGACCTGATATTGCTTATGCGGTGGGCCAGGTGAGCAGGTTTGTGGCCAAACCTGGGCCAGAACATTGGCAAGCCGTGAAGCGGAGTTTTCGCTACCTAGAAAGGACTCTGCACGTGGGACTCTGGTTAGGGGATCTAGGAGGATCAGACTCGCTGCGACTAACTTGCTATAGTGACACGGACTAGGGAGGGCGGATTGACGACAGGAAGACCACCTCAGGGTTTGTCTATCTTCTCAACGGTGGTGCCGTCTTGTGGGCAAGCAGGAAGCAAGACTGCATCTCACTTTCTACCGCTGAGGCAGCGTACATCGCACTCTCTGAAGTGTGCAAGGAAACACACTGGCTTCGTAGTTTGCTTGCTGAGATCAAGGCACCACAAGAGGAAGCAACGGTCATCCACATCGACAACCAAAGTGCCATCACTATGGCAGAGGACGACATGATCTCTCGGCATACAAAGCACATCAACATTTGGTACCAATACTCACGTGACCTTGTCGCCAAGGGTGTCGGGGAACTGGAGCACGTTGCAACCTGTAATATTCTTGCAGACTTCTTGGTTTGGGGGACTTAGTCCAAGTAAGCAGTGTATGCCCAACCTGTCCGTAAAGCCAAAGCATTGGTCATGGGGCATAAACGAACAACGATCTCTCCCTTGCACCTTCGGCCACCTGCTGAGGTAGTTTTCTTCCGCATGAACCCGTAGTCCCCCAAGTCATTCTAAGTACACAATCTGGCCTTAGATGGACCTCACAGAGTTTTCCAACAAAGGAACAATATGAAGAAGAAACTGGTTGGTCTAAGCCCCAGGAGTTAGTCTTTGACAAGCACCTCGCACGCAAGTGACCAAGTGTTAAGTGGACACAGTTGCAAGCAATTGATCGCCTAGGAACTGCTCAGTGTGGAACTGTGATCCTGAGGGTGATATCTTCTCCTAGCTGAAATGCTAGGAGCGGACGGCAGGTGCTATTGTGTCGGCTGTATTTCCTAGTCCGTTTGCCTCAGGCCGGTTGACAAGCACAACCAACAAAAGATTGGTAAACCATCAAATTCTTCCCTTTGGCTATTGTACCGATTGTGAGGGTGTATGTGTGTGTTTTGTCTCCGTAGATTCAGTCTTTACATCCTTTGAAAATGCAAACTTAGAAACTGACTTACGACCAGACACAAAATTTTCAAATGCCACACTTTGCCATGTATGGCTCTTTGATGCATGCATAAGATTTCCTACTCTGTACATGTCACTTGATGTTGGATTGAATTCTTGTTGTAAGAATGTCCGAGGGATCATTTTTGATCCATACGGTGGTCCCTCAGATGTTGTTCCTAAAATTTCAAAGTGGCTGTTTGTGAACTTCAGATGTAAGGGTGGTGAATGTACATCCTTGAAAACAAAACATTCCTTATCGTTTTGCCAGACAATGTTTTTTTTGCTGTACAAATATGCAGCTTCCAAAATTTCAGCAAAGGATCCCCATGTCTCCTCCACACACATGTACTGTAAATAAATGTCTGAAATTAGGCCAACTTTGTGAATGAGCCATACACAAAGCTACATGAAATGTACCAAAAATGGGGAGGCTGCAAACATAACCAGTTTTGTACAAACTTGGACATGTTTAGCCTCTGTTCCATGTAAACAGAATGATAGCGCGCGAAGCAAACAGCTCTAATCTCCAACAATGGAGCGTAGAATCATGTAACATGGAAAACTGAAAGAAGACGGGGTTAAGTTTTTCATCCACAAAGGAAGGGTCAATGGTAGTCATGCACATCATTGGACAGGTGAGTGCGACCGCATCGTAATAGAGCAGGACAATCGTCAGCAACACATGACAATTGTTTTTCATCAAGAAGACCAAAAAAGGCATTTGTGCATTGTAGGATGTTATCAATCCGGGCCTGTTTGAAAGAAAGTTTGGTTGAAGATGTTTGGAAGTAAAATGAATTGCTTGTTTTACTCTCAATCAGAAATTCAAAGTGAAAATCACTTATCATAACAAGAATCCTTCTTGTGCATGTGATTTCCTGACGAACTACATACACTAATGACCGATTGTTCTCCTACAGAAATGCCCTATATCTCTGCATTTTACTAAAGACTACAAGTTCAACATCCCCACCCCACACATTACTCCTACACATGAAAGTTTTACAAGATGCACATGTTGTGAATTTCACACCGTGCGCTAGAAGGGCAAGCTCATGAAAGGAGGCAATGTGCTGTGCTCCAAATGTAGCTATCATTGTCCTTGCCTCCACATGGCAATCTTATGTGCTAAACATGTGCAAGGACATACTTCTGAATAAAGAGTTCCCATCAAATGCACATTGAACCTTTCTCAACACAAGCATCAATGACTCACTTTCTTATCCATATGGAACTGTGATATGCTACCGCTTTGTTGGCGCCCTGAACAAGGTCATTGCACCACGAATCCACTCATGCCACGCTCCCAGCAATGAATGTTGATGATACGTCCTGCACTAAAAGGGTACAAAATTTAGGTGAGTTGTGAAATGTGACAGGTAGGACAACCATTCCATTTTTCATCATGTGGATCACAAACGTAACGACAACCTTGTTACACAGTAATGTGTAACTGAATGCAATGCTTTCCCAGATGTTGTTGCAGGTTATGGTACTATGTCCATGACTGGCCAGGGTCTTGGAGAATAAAGGCTCAAACTCTGGAGGTCGGCAATGTTTGTCTGCACAGGATTTGTTTAGTCACATTGTTAGAACCCAGCAGAAAGAGCAGCAACACACTCAGAAACAAAGACACTGACTACCATTGAGTAGTATGTGTGACTTACACAGCCGCTGTTCAGAGAACCGTGTCTTTGTTTGTAGACACCACCAAAGTGAAATAAAAATTACAATCTTGTGGAGTAAACGATGTTTTCCTGTCAAACGTTCAATTCAAATATCGGTTAGATATGACTGCATTTTCTCAACCCTTACCTTCCTCACACGGACAACACAAACACTTCCCATCAATGACATAGCATGTATAGGACTGAAACGGTTACTTACACAGCAAGGGCTGTAACTCCAGATGAAAAGGCCGGAAAGACACTGCCTTCGTGTCAAATGTAGGTTGCTGATTCCCTGCTGATGATAGATTTGTCTGAACAATACAAACAGAAGTTGATGCCATTAACTGGTACTTATCAGCTCATTAACACAGCAATAGTGGTTGTATGACAACACATAGATGCTACAACTGCACTACATTACAAAGTTTAGGATGAACAACTCAGCAATGAAGAGCAGTGTGACCCAAAAATGATGGGACATCCACTCAAAGTGGCACTGTGGCCTACAACGAACACACAAACACACACACACACACACACACACACACACACACACACACACACACACACACACACACACACACACACACAAACGGGTTCTGGTTGCATTGACAACAGGGTTCTGGTTGCACGACGCAGTCCTCCAGAGGCAACCAGTGGGAACTCCAGCATCGTGTCACGGTGAACCAAAAGGATCTCCGACAACATCTTGTCACGGTGAACCAAAAGGATCTGGTAGGTACATTGACAACAGGGTTCTGGTTGCACGACGCAGTCCTCCAGAGGCAACCAGTGGGAACTCCAGCATCGT
Source organism: Penium margaritaceum (assembly GCA_023375785.1). Classification (NCBI taxonomy): domain Eukaryota; kingdom Viridiplantae; phylum Streptophyta; class Zygnematophyceae; order Desmidiales; family Peniaceae; genus Penium; species Penium margaritaceum. The sequence goes on along the minus strand of SZWC01000004.1, from coordinate 61,552 downwards.
GTCACGGTGAACCAAAAGGATCTCCGAGGACGCACCTACCTCACCTTATGTTGGTTGGAACTCATCTGACCACAGCGGAGATGGTCAGACGTATACAATGGATGTAATAACATACAACAGTGTAAGAATCACAAAATAGATTGTTACGTTTTGTGGTAAAAGGTTATGCACACATTACCACAACAATGTTCAAACCAATGTTTGTACTCAATTTCAGTCTACTCACATACACATACATAATAAGCTATCTTTAATGAATTTCGGAGTCCAAACATGCCACTTCATTTCACTCTAGTTTGTCATCATGGATAGAAACAAATAAGATACATAAAGAGAAAATCATAGTTTATGTGGTAAATGTGTCATATCTTTACAATCCGGAATAATTCCATTTGTCGCACCTTTTCATTATCTTTGTTCCTGAGTACTCACTTTGCCCACGGATGACATGGATTGCCCACGCACTAGTGTTTGTTTGTACACAACCCCAAATAGATGTAACCAGCACATAATGCTTGTAATAGTAGCTGACTCCCAGTCGGTTTTATGGGGGGTATTGTTTTGGGTTATCGACCAGATTCAACTTTGTCCAAAAAAGATTTCTGGTGAATGTGTTGCCATGTCTATATTTCTCTTTTGCTACATCCAATGACAGTCCAAACAGTCATCTCATTCGGTTCCAAATTGGAATAGGTGCATGTAGATGGTCCAAGATCAACATGCAATCCTTTGTCGATTAGGTGGTCTATGTGACTGTCATTGTCAACATCTGGAGGGAGACGATAGATGAACAACGTACTGGGTGCGCTGTAATTGGTCTGGTAATCATGGATTAGGGTATCCAACGCTATGATTTCTTGGCCACTCTTTGTCCAATCAGCAAGTGGTTGTCCACATAATGCGTTATTTATTTATTGGAGAATTCAAACACGTATCATTCCACATTTAGCATTATAAATCAAATAGCATATCTCCCTACACCAGAAGTCCTCTAGTTCAAATGCTATGGTTGTATGGTTCTAGACATTTGACAATATGTATTTAGCCCAACAGCCTCTTCACTTCACTCAATGGAACAATGCACGTTGCTGTACGGAGCACCGATTCTGCAAAGATTCCGTTCAGTAGAATTCAAGGTTACATGGAGCAAACATATGGTTGTCTAGTCTCACGAAATAAAAATCTCAAAATCTATCTGAGGTTCGTTTCGAAACCATTGGTTGCAATATCATGTTCCAATATGAATCATGTAACAAGACAGCTCATAAAAAAAAGTGAATAAGCAATGATTTGCTGAATGCTTCATTCCAAACACCATTTCTTACAACCAGGCAACGGTGCTGTTCTGCATCAATATGATCTGAGGTTGCCCACCATGGACACAAACACCAATTCGTATGTTTTAATGCTGCATATGACAAAACTTCAGTTGTGATCAGACGTCAACCTTCTTCAACTGTACCCATTGGGCACAAAATGTGCATTTTTTTAACACAAAAATGTGACCACGGAGTCGTACACAACTCGTAGATTCCCTCCTGGGCAGTACTCCAACTCTTTCTCGGACAGCAACTGGAGTTGCTCCGAGCAGTGATTTTCATTCCCGTCGGTCGTATGATGTCGCCACTCCAAGACTCGCGGTAGAGGTCATCAAACTAGGCTGTGATACTGCTGAAACACTGCTAGTACATCCATCACAACAGGCGACGTTTACCATCCTTACTACGCAATTTTTGGCATCAGTAATGGCAGAACAAACATGACGGACAACCACGACGGCAATCAGCGGCAACCACACCAGCAATCAGCGGCAAGCACAACATCAATCAGCAGCAATCGCAGCAGAAATCTGTGGGAAACATTACGGCAAGCATAGCGGTAACCACAGTGGCAACCATAGCGGCATACAGCCGCAACCATGGCAGCAGTCTGTGGAAATCAGCAGCAACCACATCTGCAATCAGCAGCAACCACGGAGGCAACCACAGAGCCAAACAGCGGCAAACAGCGGCAATCAGCTGCAAACACAACAAAAGTTAATGGCAAACACAGCGTCAACTGTAGGGGAAATCAGCAGCAACCACTGTTGGCCTAAGGGTGAGTGTGCACCCTGGGGGGTCCCTAGCAGTGGCTGGTTCACACCACCAACTGTTTTTGGAGACACTGAAACTGTGGATGCAACTGGTTCCAAGGATGGAGAAAAAATGCTCAGAGAGTGTGGCAATACTTTTGACCTCAATTGCCTTAGAATGAACTCTTAATCAAGGCTCACAAGTAGTGGCATTTCATAGCCACTGATCTAAGATTTCCAGAACACTAAAGCATGCCACATTTGAAGCTTTCTAGCAGATTCTATGGCTTCTAGAGTAGCCCTTGGTAGGCTGTCCTTTTTCCCACCTAGGAAGATATCTCTTCCTTCCTCTAGACGCTTCTGCCCCTTCCTAGATTCCTCAGCTTGCTTCTAGTAGGAGGGAAGGTATACAAAAGACCAAGACACCTCTAGATGCCTTGTAAGACAAGTCACGCCTTCTAGAAGGTGTGCCACCTTAATGGACCCTCACCTGGCCTTCTAGAAACTTAAGGGGAACTCTAGAGGTTGAGCTAGCTTCCTGGCATCTATTTTTCACCTCCCTTGAGGCAGGACAGAAATTGATCTTGTGGAACTTGACCCTGGGCCCCTGTCTCTAGAGGTGGACGCCATTAACAACTAAGCCACTTGGGCTTGTCCTTTTGGTGTTGATTTTTGGAGTCACTCCTGCCATGGTGAGGAGCATTACTCCCACAATCTCCCACTTGCGTGTCACCCATGGAAGTTGTCCATGCTCAACCTGCAACTCAAGAGGCTTGGAAAAGCCAAAGATCCATGCAAGTAACATCATGCCTGTCCTTGGGTTGCGCCTTTATCATGGCGTCAGCAAGCATGTGCTTTGTACCGCAGTGCACAAGCACCACATCACCCTTTACAACGAGGTCTCGTGCAAAGTGATGCCGGATCTCTATGTGCTTGGTCCTCCGGTGTAGCATAGGGTTCTTGGTCAGGCTGATGGAAATCATGTTATCAACGTTGAGTGCCGTCGGCTTCTTCTGCGGCACCCCAATCTCCTTCAGCAATCGCCGCAGCCATAGCGCCTCCTTTGCGACTTCCGCAAGTGCAGTATACTCTGCCTCAGTGCTGGACAACGCCACATAGTCCTACTTCTGGTTTGCCCAAGACACCGCTGCACCACCAAGCACAAAAACATAGCCCGATGTTGACTTGTGGTCATCACCATCACCTGCCCAGTCAACGTCAGAGTAGCCAACCAACTCGAGGGAGTCAGTCCGGGCGCCCCCTCCAAACACAAGTAGCGACTTTTTCGTCGCCTTCAAGGAGCGGAGGATTCTCTTGACCACTTGCCAATGTAGCGGTTCACTTGTCCCTCGGCAAAGGCAAGATCAGGCCGTGTCGCCACAATGGCATACATTGTGCTGCCAACTGTGGACTGGTACGGTACTCCAGCCATCTCCTCCTTCTTGTCCTTGGTGCTAGGACCCATGCTCAAGCTCAGCTCACATATCATTGTTACAGGCATGCCGATGGGGTTGCACTCCTCCATGTTGTAGCAGCGGAGCACCTCCTACACAAGTTTTTCTTGCCCCATCTCCAGCGTGTGTGCTTTGCGGTCCCTCTTGATGGCCATGCCTAGGTAGTAGTCAAGCTCGCCCATGTCTGTCATCTTGAACCGGCCGCCAAGCTGTTTCGTCAGGCTTTAAGCTCCCCCTCATCCGAAGACACAAGGATGAGGTCATCCACATAGAGGATGATAACTTGGTGGAGCCCTGGCTGCTTACGCACGTACACACTGTGATCCGCATCGCAATGCTTGAAGCCAAGCTCACCCATGAAACTATCTATTTTGAGGTACCACATGAGCGGAGCTTGTTTCAGACCATAGAGCGCCTTGCAAAGTTGGCACACCTTCCCTTGTGGCGCATCCATCCCCTCTAGCACCTCCATGTAGACTTCCTTGTCCAGGTCGCCATTGAGGAATGCAGTTTTGACATCAATTTGGTGGATTTTGCAATCGCGTGCCACTGCCACTGAGAGAATAGTGCGGATGGAGGCAAACTTGGCAACTGGTGCAAAGGTCTCGGCGTAGTGCTCCCCTTTTCTCTGGGCATACCCTTTTTCCACCAGCCGCGCCTTGTACTGCTCCACCTCCCCCTTCTTTGTGAGCTTCTTCCGGAAGATCCACTTGGAGCCAATAGTTTTCTGGCCCTCCGGCCTGTCAACCAGCTCCCAAGTGTCGTTCTCCTCGTGGGCGGCAAGCTCAGATTTTATTGCTCCCTCCCACTCAGCCCCATCCTTCTGCTGTAATGCCTCCTTCACGGATTGAGGTGCCTCTTGCGTGGAGAAGGCTTGTGCAACCCCAGTCCAAATACCTCTTTGTCCTTCTTCGCACATGGCTGCTCTTGCGGGACCGTTGAGGCAGTTTTTGTTGTTGTTGCTGTCCCCTTTCGGTGCCATCCTCTCCGAGCACCTGCTCCCCCTCTCTCGGAGACATTGGAGACATTGTACAACTCCCCGCCTCCACGTCCATCTCCGGTGCTTTGGGTTCCTCATCCAAACTGGCTGGAATAAATTCTGCCGCTCGTCCATCCCTTGGGCAATCCTCTCCGACTGGTGATGCTGTGAGGACGTCACCCTCATTCACGTCCTCCAGCGTCTCCCCCTCAAGGAGTGGCAGCCACTCCCCCCTCTTGGAGAGACTTGCCTCCTTGTCCATTCAACGGCTTTTATGAGCGAACGCGACGTCGCGAATCTGCACAATCTATTGCCTCCTTGGGTCAAAGAGCCGGTTCGCCTTGCTTCCACTCTCATACCCAAGGAAAATGCACCGCCGGGTTCATGGGTCCAGCTTGCTCCACCCCTCACCTTCCTGCACCACAGCGTGTGGAGTACAACCAAATGTGCAGAGATGACCCACCACCAGCTTCCTCCTACTCCACACCTCTCGTGGCGTCTTCAACACCTTGCTCTCTTTGTCCTTCAATGGCTTGGTCAGTGTAAGGTTCATTATGTATGCCGCTGTCCGTACCTCCTTTGCCCAAGACCGTTGTGCAAGGCCAGCATTACTCAACATGGATTGCACCATGTTAAGGATTGTGCGATCCGCTCTCTCTGCGACACCAATCTGCTACGGGGAGTTTGGGGTTTTTTCTACCGCTCAATTCCCTTGCTCTTCATCCATCCAAGGCTGCCCGCATATTCACCACCGTTGTCGCTACGGAATGCCTTCACCTTCAACACTGTCTGCCGCTCCACATCTGTCACAAACTCTTGCATGCATGCAAGATTTTGTGACACTTTGCTCTCCCGCTTCATGAGGTAGAGGTACAGTTTGTAGGTGTGGTTGTCGATGAAGGTGAGGAAGTAGCGAGCTCCACCGATGGATCTCTCAAGTGGTCAACACACATCTGTGTGTACCACTACCAACTTTGTTGATGCACGCATCCCCATTGCCACATACGGCTGCTGTGTTGATTTGCCAATGACGCATGGCTCACACACGTTCTCCTTGGTTCCATCAAGGCCACTGATTTTGAGACCCCGCACCACCTCTCTCTTTGCCATCTCCTTCACCGTCGATGGAGAAACATGGCAAAGTTGGCGGTGCCACAGGTCCAGGTCTCTTTCATCCTTCATTGCAAGATTGGCGACATTGGACCCCGCCCTACTGCCGAGGATCTTTGCGCCTAGCAGGTACAAGTCATCCTCTCTCTTGGCATACGCAACAACCTCGCCTTTGCCCTCCTTGCGGATGACGGCCTCTTTCTTTGTGAAGAGCACCTCAAGTCCCTTGTTGGTAAGGCAGCTGACAGAGAGCAGGTTTGTCCCAAAGTCAGGCATGTGGAGCATGTCGTGGATTGTGCTCGTGACAGGTTTTCTATCCACAATTGACTCAATGCGGATGTTACCCTCACCGGCGGCCACTTCTATTTTTTCATTGGCCACCGTCATGCATCTCTCCGAGGCGTCGTAGGTGACAAATGCCACCCTGTTGCATTGCATGTGGCAGCCTAATCCGGAGTCAATGACGGCAACTCCCAGATCCTTCAAGTTGGTGAAGTTGTATGCCATAAGGGCCTGCTTGTCTTTCTTCACGACCCGTTGCGACCAGTCTCGCTTCTTCTTGGGGCAGTTGCGTGCATAGTGGCCCTGCTTGCCGCACTTGAACCACTCCCCCTTCTTGTCACCCTTCTTGGTGCCCTGTTTGGCACCCTTCCACTTGTTGCCTCGGCCTCCACTGTGAGGATGACCTGTGTAAGTAGAACTTGTTGCCGTTGTACTCTCTCAATCACCTCGTTGCATCCAATCATTGCGCACGTACTCAGCAACATTTGGGTACTTCAGTTCATCAGAAGGCCAGCCACCAAGGACTGTGGTCATGGGACTCCAACTGTCCGTCAAGGCCAGAAGGAGTATCATATCTTGCAACTGAGAGTCGACCTCCCAACCAGTGGCCACACACTCCGCTGTGAGTGACTCAATCTGTTGTATGATTTACATGATTTTGTCACCTTCGTTGGCTTGGAGGGTGACGAGCCGTTTGAAGATGAAGAGATGACTGGCGAGGTTGCTTGAGTGATAGATGGAGCAGATTTTTGACCATGCATCTCCGGCCAGGGTGCATCCTTAGATATGCCCAGGTTGTGGTGGGCATAACGCGGACACAACGAGCACCAACGCCTTTTCATTGCGCTTCTTGTATGCCTCCTTCACCTCAGCAGTTGCAGTCTCCCGTGGAGCAATCTCATCACCCTTCACAAGCTCAGGCAGTCCTTTGTCGTTGAGGAAGACCTTAAACTACTACTTCCACAAGGAAAAGCCTGCCCCATTAAACTTAAGGACAGTGCCGCTACTCTCTTGCTCGTTGGCGGCCATGTCTTGATATAGGAAGCGTGAACACAAGTTGGATTGGGACCTCTTAAAGGCATGGGTCCATAACCCTTTGTTGGCCTGAGGGTGAGTTTGAACCCTGGAGGGTCCCTAGCAGTGGCTGGTTCACACCACTAACTATTTTTGGAGAGACTGAAACTGTGGAGGCAACTGGTTCCAAGGATGGCAGAAAACTGGTCAGAGAGTGTGGCAAAAGTTTTAGCCTCAATTGACTGGGAATGAACACTTTTATCAAGGCTCACAAGCAGTGGCATTTTATAGCCACTGATCTAAGCTTTCCAGAACACCAAAGCATGCCAGATTTGAAGCTTCCTAGCAGATTCTATGACTTCTAGAGTGGCCCTTGGTAGGCTGTCCTTTCTCCCACCTAGGAATGCATCCCTTCCTTCCTCTAGAAACTTCTGCCCCTCAATAGATTCCTCAGCTTACTTCTAGTAGGAGGGAAGGTATCCAGAAGACCAAGACACCTCTAGGTGCCTTATATGACAAATCACCCCTTCTAGAAGGTGTGCCACCTTCCTAGACCCTCACCTGGCCCTTCTAGAAACTCAAACAGGAATTCTAGAGGTTGAGCTAGCTTCCTGGCATCTATTTTCCACCTCCCTTGAGGCAGGGCAGAATCTGATCTTGTGGGACTTGAACCCGAGCTCCTTCCTCTAGAGGTGGACACCAATAATCTCTAAGCCACTTGGGTTTGTCTTTTAGGTGTTCCCTTTTGGAGTCACTCCTGCCATGGTGAGGAGCATCTCTCCAACAGCAACCTTAGTCGCAGGTATTTTTTTGGCTTTGGCTACCAATGCAGTGTTTGACTCAATAGCACATGCACAACTTTGTTGTGGAAATTTGTCAGATGGCATCTAGAGCTTTCTGAAGGTGACTTCCTCGGCATGTCACGTCGAGGAAGTCACCTACTGAAGGTGAATTCCCAGGCGTGTCACTCAAGGGGGGGACTCAGCTAGCATTGGAGCACTGGCGTGTGGTAGCACTACCCACCTTCTTATGCCAGACATCTGCCACGACATTCCAGGTGCTTGCTAGGGTGCTCCGAAGTTCTTTTGCAGTCGCTAGATTTTCTTCAGTGGAATGGCGGCTTGCGTAGGTTGCTACATCCTCTACAACATAATGAAAATCTCTTCGCCTGCTGCTGCTCGATGTTCTCCTACACCTGGAACACGGAGCCAATGGCCTGAGAACGCAGACTGGAGGTGTGAGCCAGGGAGCTAGAGCGGAAAGGAGTAGTAGGCCCCTTCTGCTTGTCGTTGCCATGCGCCATATGGACTGTACAGTAGGACAAAACGCAAAATTGGTTGGATTGATGATTTGATACATTTCTTGAGGGTTTGAGATTCTGAGAAAGTTTCAAATCCAGGAATATAACTTTGCTAAGTCAATGATGACGTCATTGTTGAAAAAATACTCCTCTGCATGCCCAAGCATGGCACCGGAAGGTGCTAACAAGTCGCCATAAAGAGGAAACTCCACGCCAGTGGATCTAGCAGCTTGAGGATTGCTCGGATGTTAAAATGCATGATTGCCCCTTAGAATTGAAGGGTCGCTAAATCTGGTGAAATCTGTTTCACTGGAATTGGACAAGTATCTAGGGAGATATGGGCTTCCAAAGTTGGGGTGTGCGCGGCGGCTCCGGGAGCTGGCAGTAATTCGATTTCTGGTGAATAATCGACCGGACTGAGTAACAAAAGTACCATCTGGAGATGGTACTCTGGTTGCTCTGGAAGGTCTACCGAGGCGTCCGGTGGATAATCCACCGGATCCTATACTGCAGTTTGTTACTGAGGGACTTCGTCAAAATCCTGGCTCGGCGTCCGAAACTCAGTAGTATGTTTTGTTACTCGGGGAGTTGGTCGAAATTCTGACTACAGGTCCAAGGACAGGTTTCATACCCCGTCACACCCCATCACCAAACTTGACCCAAAAGTGAGGAGGGTAATTCAAAACAGTGCAGGGGACCCCTACATCATGTGCAATGTGATCAGCGCCTTGGGAAAGGCGCTTCGCACGTGAAGAAAGGCACCACGGCGTGTGCACACCATGGAAGCGTTAGGCATTTCTGTGGTGAGTGAGACATGCGATTCAGCAAGCGCAGCTTGGGCTACGCTTGGCCGAATTGTGCGCAGTTTGGTACATTGGAGAGCTCGTGACTAGCCCTATAAATGTTCTGGTCATGTTCACGTACAAAAAAATAAAACGCAAAAATGACGTTATCCTCTTCGCAAAACTGATTGTCTCAAATCCTCTCCCACATAGCGGGAGGCGACCATAAAGCTCATGCTTCATCTCTGACCTTGCCCAAACATGCCGTGCACATGCTAGACGGTCAGAGCCACATTGGAACAGAATTTCCCAACAAAGGGTTATGGGCTCACATGGCTGACTGCCAAAGTTTTGTGCACGGCTTCCGCGAGCAACGAGATGATCGGAGAGGTGACCGCCACGGTGTGCGGTGTGCACGCGACGAGCGATGAGAGAGGCCAATGCTGGGCTCTCTGCATGCTCATGTGCTGGTGGTACAAGGACGACAGCATGGCAGGAGGTCTGCCACAATGAAGAGGGTTGTGGCTGCAGCGGGTCCTTGCAAGAAGGCGGGCGGTGTGAAAAGTCACGCCGGTGGCACCGTGCTTCTCCATGTAGCGCTGCAGCAGGCTCAGCTGAGCCATGCCATGAGCTTTCTTGAGGCAGTGAGATGGGCAAAAATCAGCCATAGCGCTCGATCCTATGTTCAACCCGTTGACTCCTACGTCGGATTGCCTCAAACCCTCCAAGGCATCCACACCCACGTGGGGGAGCGCTTGCAGCAGGTCAAGTGGAATGCGCATTGCTTCTATGAGCATGCCGGCGTGACTACCTCCAGCAGTGAGGAACTCGTGGCAGCCCTGCCCAGCGGCAAGGCAACCCTTCACGCATCAACTGGAGTATGAAAAACAGAGCAGCAGACCCTTAGAGGGCACGGGACGGCTGTCTTCATCTGCCTACGTCGGCCACCATCAAGCTGGAGACGGCGACATGGGGAGCGAGACGCCTCCAACGGGCACCAACTGTCGTGGTGCCAGACTGCATGGTGGCATGTTCTGCCACATGTGGGTGACGTGCGCAGCAAAATTCATGGACCTCGCCAAGATCTTGGGAGGACGGTGACACATTGGGTCCGCAGTCATCACGCGCCGTGGTTCGGCGCTCCAAAACTGAGGAGTGTGGTCAGCCGTCATCGAGGACGGCCGGGTGGCATGCGGGAGGCATGCCCGATCTCCACAACTGACCTAACCAGAGTGGAGAGGTGGAGCTTGTGCTGGAAAGCTGGCTGGAGGAAGCTACAAGACAAGCTGCTGGCAGTGCCAGAGGAAGCGACCCGTAAGCTGCCAGAGGAAGCTACCACAAGATGGCTGCCCCCAAACTGTTCCCAAGGGGTATGATGTGGAGAAATGCAACGAAATGCCGTTCACATGCTAGACGGTCAGAGCCACGTTGGAACAAAGTTTTCCAACAGTCATTACTCAGCTAGGTCGCACCTACCAACACCTCAGATGTGTGAGAGCCCGACTACCTCAAATGGCCACAGTATAAGACATTTAGTGGCTCGTTAGAAAGTTCTGGTCAGAACCTGCCCATTTCATCCTTTTGTGGTTTTTTTTGTGCCTTGCTAAGTACAATAATTGAAAACCCGCACCCAGATATAACATTTCCTGGCTTTCGGACTGTGACAAAAAATGATGTTTTTGACTTTTTTAAAGTTTCTTTCCACGAGAGCACGCGGGCTGCATGGAGACATCACGTGCCCCAACTATTTGTGAGAGGTTGGACAACCCTCTGCTGTATTCATGTTGGTGGCCATGGTGGTGTGGTTGTGGCCTTCTTTGCAAGGTTGCATCTACTGATATAATCTATGACGGCGGGTCATCGTGGGTTAGTTGATCATCCCAGTGTTGTGTTGTGAGTTGTTCCCGTCTGTTTGTATAGCTTACTGTGACCACTTGGACGTGTCCATGCTCATGAAAATTCCTGATGTGGACCCAACTGACGTCGGAGGACAGACGGGTGGTGGCGCCACCCATCTGCAGTTTTCTTACAGTCGCTAGAGTTTTCTTGGTGGACTGTGTCTTGAGCACGATTTGCATGTTTTACACTGCGTGTCCATTGATTGGTGCCGGACCTGTGCATGGGACCAGTTGTGGCTTCCGGCTTGAGATTTTGCATCTCTTGGTTCAAATGGTGTTGCGTTTGGATTCATGTGTACAGTGTTACGGCCAAAACAATGCTTTTGGGCCGATTTTAGGACAAACTGAAAATGCCGTGTGTGTCACCCATCATACACCACGGCAAGTATTCACGCTGTGTGCTTGTCAGTTGCTGTCCTCTCTCTACATTGCTAAGCCATTGGAGCTTATGAGACTTTGCTGGTCTCCCTAGTCTAACCCTTGTTGTTTCTTGCACCTGGTTGCTTGCTAGAGCGCCAGCTCACTATACTATATCGCCACGTCAGCAACAGCAAGGCTAGGAAGATTCCTGGCAGTTTCTCGTGGTCTCAGATTGGATATGCATCCCTCGCTGAGCTGCACAGCAGAGATGTAGCAGTGGCAACAACAGTGAGAGTCAAAGCTAAAGCCATGGTCCTGTGAGGTCCCACCAAACCACGGTGACCGGTCGCAACAGATTGGAGTAGCGGATTGCAACCACATCACCACGCCACCACCATGGGGAAGCCAAGGGTTTCCCAACCATCTTCGGCAGCAGTTAAGGCACGTGATGTTGAGAAGGGGGCCATGAAGATTCCCAGAAGCTTCACTCATGTATCATCACCCCGGATGTGAGAGATTACAACTGCACCACATGACCACTGATTTTGGCGTGAAAGGGCTTCTTAGAAAGCTCTTGCAAAACCTTATCCAAAGCAGCCACTCCCACCACATTTTGTACCCACATTTTGGCTCCAAGAAATGAAGCACCGCTCTCAGATCTAGATTTTTTTCCAGATTTGGGGCTGAAAAAAAAATGGTGATGTGCTTTTACCTGAGGTATAGTTAACCGTCCCCATTTCGTACATGCCACATTTAGTTTACAAGGTACCTATATTTGGGTAACTTCCATGAAGTTGTCTTAAGAGGTAGTGTTCTTGTGTTCACAAAGAAAGCTATGTGCATGGAACCTGTGCCTTGGGTATTCCATGGTTTAACTTAACAATGAAACAAAAGAATGTGATTTTATCGGTGAAACGTACAATAGAAGTACATGTGTCTTGGAACATTTCAAGTGGTTTTATTTGTAATATGGATGTTTACTTTCCTTTTTCGTGACCTCAAAAGAGGATTAACTTCTTGTTGAGCATAGTCTTGCAATTGCTTGACTGTGTTTATGTACGCGACAAACTGTGGAACTCTTGCTCCCTCCCCCCCAAACCCTCGATTGCATTGGAGCAGGTTAGCTGGTATGTGTATTGTATTGCAACAATTTCTGTAGTGTATCATGTAAAATAGTGTAGGTTTTCACGTGTCCATGAGATACAGGGACCATATAAAGGCTACCAATACAACATAACGTTTGGGGGGGAGGAGAGTCTGTACGGGATCCGATGCCCCAGCCCCTAAGGGTTGAGTGTATTAGCAAAGTGTAGTGGGTTGGTGTATTTCTCTCATGTGGTGAGAAAAAACCTGTACACTATTTTATGTCCGCTCGTCGACCGCCGATCTATCACGATAGACAATCTAAGACCGTCGATTGAGGATCTAGAAACTAGCTCTTTGCTCTTGTGTAAGATATACATTAGTGTCTTTTTTTTCTCGCCAATCACATAGACAAGATACACTAACCAGCTACACTTTGCTAATTCACTCTACCATTTGGGAGGGGAAGGGTCATCCGGAGTCCAAGCCCCCCCTCCTAGATAGGTTGAATGTATTAGCGATGTGTATCTTGTCAGTGTAAAGATTTTGTGTGATGATGGAAAAAATCCACTAGTGTATTCGCGTTTGAAGGCATACACATACACAAGAAAATGGTTACCACATAGTCAGGAGTCTTACTCCCCCCTCCCTTGATGACTGAATGTATTAGCAGTGTGTATTTGAGCGTGTATTGTGGTGACCAATTCTTTTGTTCACTAATGTATTGTACATTATTGCATCTTCTTACATGTCTACCACGTATCTACTGATACAGGCACCACATAAACTCGCTCAATACTCTTTGATGTTTTGGAGGGGCGACTTGGCCTCTGGCTGACCCCCCCCCCCCCCCCCCCCCCAAAGGCTAGAGTGTATTGGTGAAGTGTATCTGGTCAGTGTATCCGGTTGAAGAAAAGAAAGAAAAAACACGAATGTACTGGGTGATGACGGTTTGTATAAACTCGCAAACCGTCGATGTACAGATATTGACAATCATGATCTAAGAAGATAGTTTTGTAAACAGGGATGTTGATTGATCTTCACATTCCGACCGCCAATGTTGGACAGTGTAAGGCTTTGAGTGATTCTTGTGATAGTGAGGCGATAGGATGTTGAATTGGTCACCACATCATCCCCTCCCCTCCACAATCATAGTGTTTTCAATCTATGAAATGGGACGTGCATCGTACATCGCTTAAGATTATTGACTAGTGCATTCTTATGAATGGTTCAAATCTAGGGACCAAAACCCCTCCCCCCCCCCCCCCCCCCCC
>SZWC01000004.1:17901-33574 GCA_023375785.1 Penium margaritaceum | reverse complement strand
TCGCATCCACTCATTGCGTACGTACTCAGCAACCTTGGGGTACTTCAGCTCGTCGGAAGGCCAGCCACCAAGGACTGTGATCATGGGACTCCAACTATCTGGCAAGGCCAGAAGGAGGATCATAGCTTGCAACTGAGAGTCGACCTCCCAACCCGTGGCCACACACTCCGCTGCGAGGGACTCAATCTGCTGCATGATCTCCATGATGTTGTCGCCTTTGTTGGCTCGGAGGGTGACAAGCCGTTTGAAGATGAAGAGCTGGTTGGCAAGATTGCTTAACCGGTAGATGGAGCAGAGTTTTGACCATGCGTCCGTGGCCAGGGTGCATCCTTGGATGTGCCCAAGTTGTGGTGGACATAACGCGGACACAAGGAGCGCCAACGCCTTTTTGTTGCGCTTCTTGTATGCCTCCTTCACCTCAGCCGTTGCAGTCTCCGGCGGAGCAGTCTCATCACCTTTTACAAGCTCAAGCAGTCCCTTGTTGTCGAGGAAGACCTCAAACTGCCACCTCCACAAGGCAAAACCTGTTCCATCAAACTTAAGGACAGCGCGGCTGCTCTCTTGCTCGCTGGTTGCCATGTCTTGCTGTTGGAAGCGTGAAATCAAGCTGGCTTTGAACCCTTTAGAGGCGTGGGCCCATAACCTTTTGTTGGCCTGAGGGTGAGTGTGCACCCTGGAGGGTCCCTAGCAGTGGCTGGTTCACACCACCAACTCTTTTTGGAGAGACTGAAACTATGGAGGCAACTCGTTCCAAGGATGGCAAAATCTGGTCAGAGAGTGAGGCAATAGTTTTGTCCTCAATTGGATGGGAATCAACACTTGATCAAGGCTCACAAGCAGTGGCATTTTATAGCCACTGATCTAAGCTTTCCAGAACACCAAAGCATGCCAGATTTGGAGCTTCCTAGCAGATTCTATGGCTTCAAGAGTGCTCCTTGGTAGGCTGTGCTTTTCCTACCTAGGAAGGCATCCCTTCCCTCCTCTAGAAGCTTCTGCCCCTTCCTAGATTCCTCAGCTTGCTTCTAGCAGGAGAGAAGGTGTCTAGACGATCAAGACACCTCTAGATGCCTTGTAGGACAAGTCACCCCTTCTAGAAGGTGTGCCACCTTCCTGGACCCTCACCTGGCCTTCTAGAATCTTAAAGAGGAACTCTAGAGGTTGAGCTAGCTTCCTGGCATCTATTTTCTACCTCCCTTGAGGCAGGGCATAGTTTTATCTTGTGGGACTTGAACCCGGACCCCTGCCTCTAGAGGTGGACACCATTAACCACTAAGCCACTAAGGCTTGTCTTTTTGGTGTTCCTTTTTGGAGTCACTCCTGCCATGGTGAGGAGCATCATTCCAACAATTACTTTTGTAAGAAAACCGTCATCATCAGCGGCTGCACCAAAAACAGCAGCATCTCTCGTTGACACCCTGGCCGTTGGTATCAGCGTCGCCAGCCTGTGAACCTCGTCTTAATACTTCCTTCCAATGTTGAAGATTTTGTCATTGTACAACATTCGATGCGTCAACGACATGTCGCATGAGTTGCGTGGATGTACGAGGTTGTGCATGTCATCGGTTGACACATGAAGGAAGCAGGCATTCCCCGCATACACGTATCACAGTGTCTATTTCATAGACTATTCACCGGTCATGTCAACAGCCAGCAAAAGACCGTTGCCTTTGGGTGTCCTCTCCAGGGTGTCATGGGATCCTGAGTCTCTCGTTGCTGTCTACAGCTGTCCACAGCAAGGTCCAATGCCCCGTAATTCTTGTGCGACACCCACCTTGGTAGGCTGTTGTGCTCCGTGGACGGGGACGTCAATGCCTGTGAGCCCGGTGAGCATGGATAATTTAGTCCAATTACGTTCATTTTTACATGCAATGTACCCGTTTGGACCAAGATGGCAACCAAGTTGTAGTAGACTACCTCGCGTACACAGAGGATCTCCGACGTTGCTGTGGTTTGTGCACGGCGTGGACTGACACGCCCACAGTTCAATGAGCCAGGTCTCGTGCCCCAAACCCCATCCACCCAAAACCTGGTGCATGACAAGCACTTTGAGGATGAGCAACATGTTGAAGTGCTCCTAATTTCACCAGAGCAAGGAAAAGAAACCCTCAGGCTATCTCGCGCGAGACATGCTACTGGTAAAAAGTGTGTCCCGTCACCTTTTTGCATTCTGTTTTGGTTTTAGCATTGTTCCCTGAAATCGGGTCTCCGATTTTGTATGCTATGAAATGTCCTCTGACGATGAGGCGTCAGGTCAAGCACCCAAGCGCAAGAGGGTCGAGCCAGTTTTTCCTGCAAGAATAGCGTTTTGGGACATGGCAGAGGCATGTGCAGCCGTTGATAACTACGCAATCACCAACCGCATGACTATCCGCTGGCTATACAGTGAGAAGAAACATCTTACTGCACATTGTGGGCAGTTCAAGGAGAAGGGCTTTCCCTGGCTTCTTCACGCGCACGTCACCCAAAATGGAGCCTCTGTTGTCGTTGCTAAGTGCGTGCCTGGAATCGGCGGTAGTGATCATGCAAAGACTGTGAAGTGGGTGGTGCGGCATAGAGTCAACGCTGAAGCGGAACCCGACAGCCGCAATAAAGACCTTGTCCGCAGTGGTACGGAAAGCAACGGGCAAAGCGGTAAACAATAACACACTATACTGAGCCAAGACCAAGGCATAAGAAAATCTCATCGGGCCAAAAACTTAATCGTGGAGCCTATTCCTTGCCTACTGCGACACTGTAAGACAATATGTCATAGTTTTGTAGTACATCATCTGTACCGTCTTTGCCATGCATTGCAGCTGAAGCGTGTAGACCGCAATATGCACTTGGTGGCCAAGGCATCCAAGGACAGCGTCTTCATCCGTGCGTTCCTGGCACTAGGAGCCACTGTCGTAGGTTTCCAGCACGCTCGCCGGATCCTCACAATGGACGGCACCCATCTCAAGAACGGTCACAAGCAAGTCCTCCTCATCAGCCAGTTTTTGTATGCCAATTACAACACTGTCCCGATGGCGTGGGTGATGGTGCATGGGAAGAACGAGGACAATTGGAAATCGTTCTTGGAGCAATTGGCAACCGCGTATCCTACCATGGCACAACAGGGTATGGTCATCATTTCAGACAGCAACAAGGGATTGTTGAACGTAATGGAGCAAACGTTGCCCAGGGCACATCACACGTACTGTTTCTTCCACCTATGATAGAACATCAGGCAGAATTTGGCAAGCAAGCTGGCTACTGGTTTTGGAGTCTGGTACACGCACTGACACCTACAGAATGCCAGAGGTGTGAAGAACAGCTGCATTGTACCTTCTCGGAGTAGACGGAGTTGGCGGCATCCTGAAGGAGCAGTGGGCGAGAGAATGTACTGTCCTCTCGGCCATGGAGGACACACTACCTCAAATGCGGCAAAGTCCTTTCATGCCCGCATCCTGAAATGCAGAAAACTGTTTCTATTCAACTACATTGTGTCCTTATACACTTGGGTGCACCGATTGCTTGCAGATTGGTGCAAATTGAGCAAGGCATGTGAAGGACACCTTGCACCCACCCCCGTGAAGCACCTACTGAACAGCACCGTCTTAGCCTACGACTATGACGTGGTGGAGGAAGGAGCCCACTCGGCATGTGTGACGGGGCCAAGTAACAGGACACACATGGTGAACATGTTGGACCGAACGTGCACGTGCGAGACGTGGAAGGAGTGGGGCCAGCCCTGAGTGCATGCATGCACATTCGTCATTGGCCGTGGGGAGCAGGCCGAGCTCCTATGCAACGTTGGACACACACGCATGGCCTATAGGTGCATGTACAATTTCCCCATGCCAGGCATCAACCCAGCGTCACTGAAAGTCGAGGAGGGGGTGTTGTGGCAGGAGTCGGGCCCTAGATGTGGTGCAAGGCAGTCCAAGAGCGCATGCTGGGACAGAGAGGACAGTTGTCAGAAGAACTATGTTTGGCCCTGTTGCGACCAAAAGGGTCACACAATGAGGAAGTGTGAAACGAGCCTGCTATGGCTCCTGAAGTAGAGACAGCTACCAACGCTCTTCGACGCTGCCTGCAGCGTGCAGAACAAGTCGTTAGAGCGGAGGTCTATGCTGGGTGGTGGCCTCCAAGCGAGACCCAAGCTGAAAGAGAGGCTATAACTGCAGCAACTGAAAGTTGCTGCAGCTGCCAATAGTACGTCATTTACATCTGTAAAAACCACAACTACAACGGGCACGGCAGCAGAAAACATTGTTCTACTTTTGGATGATAGTCGCGGCACCAGCATGGCCAGCATTGGTGCAGGCTGGGGATGGCCAGGGTAGGCACGCAGCACAGCCATAGGTGCGGCTACAAGCAGAGTTGCATCTGTAGCCTCAGCAGTTGTATCAGCAACTGTAGTGGCAACGGGAACAACTGCAGCCGTGAATGACGATGCTGAGTATGACCCTGAGGCGGCGGCATATGACTCTGCATAAGGAGAGATCTACGATCCAGAAAGGCACATTTTGAGTGATTCGAAAAAGGAGGAGCAGGAGGACAACGACCACTATGCTGACTCGTGGCAACAGAGGGAGTGGGAGGAGCGCAATGTCCGTGAGCAGCAGCAGGCTTGCATCATGAATGGCTGGGAAGAATGCGTAGAGGAGTTGGACAATGACCCGGAAGTCTTCTAGAATGCGAGTTTGACATCTTTTTATCCGGTCTTCTTTTGCATCGGTTTGGTCCCATTTTGTTCCGTTGTGTAGATTAAAACTTCAACCATATGATATGTGTTTTACAGGCCATGCACAAATGTGGAGAGGAGCCACAAGTGTCACCAACAGAAAGGTCTACCACCAGCTTGCAGATATGGGACCAACATCCTCAGTTGGGACCCGAAGGGAGCATGGAGTTAAGAGGACAACTGTTTTCATGGATATACCTTGCAGTGCTGAGAAACCCCTAGTGTGAGGATCAACAGGGTTAGGGAGGGTCCGATTGCATGTGGCCCTATTGGACGCTTTGTTTCAGAGGTAGTTGAGTTTAAACCCCTAAAACTTTCTGATTGCAACATCCTTGTCTTCGCTGAAAATGGTATAATTTACATGAACTGTATGCAAAAATTCAATCCCATAACCATTCAACATTATGCATAAAGAAATCTTCATTCATGATTTAGGCCGTTACATGTTGTGCAATAGAGAGGTGTGGTCATTATGCTGTACATTCTCTTGCACTGACCATTTCTTTTCACCACCCTTCACATTCTGCATGACTTCTACCCAGTGGTGGCAAGTGTCATGGATTGTGTGGCATCCTTCATAGCTGACGCTGGTGTGACATTCATCCTCACGAGTTGGAAGAACTGGGCACCAAGGCCAATTCACATTGTCAAAATGTACATGTGTCCATGTTCTCAAGGGTCCCTTAGATGTGATGACAGTCCGTGTCATACATACATCTTCTACAACATGGACGACAGCAACTCAGAGGACTATCTGTCTACCTTGTCCGCATCAGGGTCAAAAGACGATGATGAAAATCTAGACTGCTACCCAGATTACTACTCTTTCACATAGGGACCACATGACTGAGAAACTGCTAGGAAGCTTCCGAACGTGGCGACACTGTCTCGTCAGCTGACGCACTAACAAGCAATAAAGTGTAAGAAACAGCAAGGGTGAGGCTAGGGAGACACGCAAAGTCTCGCAAGCTCCAATAGCTTAGTAATGCAGAGAGAGAATGACAACTCACAAGAAAAGAGCATGGAATACCTGTAGCGTCGCAAAGCGGGTGACGCACATGACAGTGTCAGTTTGTCTTAAAACCGGTCCAAAACCACTATTTGGGCCGTAACTCTACGCCCGGGCATCCAAACGCAACGTCGTCTGAACCTAGAGATGGACAATCTTAAGCCACATGCTACAAATGGTCACACGCACAGGTCCGGCATCGATCAGAGGAAAGACAATGCAAAACATGCAAATCGGGTTGAAAAGCCCGTCCACCGAGAAAACTCTAGCAACAACATGAAAACTGCAGAGCATTCTACCAAGCACCTGGGACGTTGTGGTAGCTGTCTAGCAGATGCTGGTGGGTGGACCCACCACCCGTCAATGCTCCAGTGCCAGTTGGGTCCACATCACGGATCTGCATGAGCATGGACACAACCGAGTGGTCACAATACGTTATACGAACAGACGAGGACGACTCACATCACAACACTCCCCCATGACCCGATGGTACGTATGTCCATACACGTGCAGAACTGACACAAGTGCACAACAAGATGCTCAACCTTCAATGCTCATGCACCCCACTCTCAGCCACTCTCAGGCAAGGAACGAAGCCCGGCAGAATGAATGGCCAACATGAATCATCCGCGCAAAAGTGCCTTGGTCAAGAAGTTAGCCCGCTACATGTCTGTGCCGACCCAGGTAATGGAGATCACCTGTCTCTTTATAAGATCACGCAAGTGATTCTTAACAACAATGTGCTTCATGCTTGCATGAAACACACCAGAGTTCTCTGCAATGGTAAGAGCACTCTAGTTCTCATAGCGCAGAACGACTCAAGGCACAGACTGACGCAACTCACAAAACAAACATTGCAGCCACACTACCTCAGCAGCCCAAACCCAAAGAGCAACACATTTATCCTCTGATGAGCTATGTGAGATGCAACCCTGCTTACCGCCACGCCACAACACAACGGTGCCACCCAGTAGGAACACGTAGCCTATCCGCAAGCGTCTATCAGGACTCCACGTCCAATCACTGTCTGTGTAGCCGTCAACTACCACCAAAAGCAAATCCAAACGTATTGTGTGGAGACCACATACTACACCACTTGTACAGCCGCGTGAAGGGCTCTTGCCGGAGGACAATGTGAAAACTATGCAAGGAGGTTGATGACGAAGGAAATTTTGGGTCGTGTGGTAGTGGCCAAGTACATCAAAGATCCAAGCAGGTGCAAGTATAGGGTCACGTCCACTGTCTCCCTGAGCTCTGTTGGATCATCCACCTTCAAGGCATCCTTCACGTCCAGTGTGATGACGGTGGAGGCTTTAAGAACTCCACCAAGGGGGTCAGCAAACCACTTCTCCACAACGTCGGCATAACGTGCCTGATGCAACAAGAGTTTCCTCTCCTATTGATCACCTACGATCTCCATGCCGAGAAACACAATTGTAGGGCCAAGGTCCTTCATCGTGTAAGCAGCCTGAAGGACTGCCTTGGCCTCCTTCACTTCCACCATAGAAGGAGACGCAATCAAAAGGTTATCCACGTAGACCAAGATGGCAGTGAAGCTCTCAGATGTCCGTTTGAGAAAGAGGAAAGGGTCAGCGTCACTCTGCACGTAACCAGCACATGACAGTGTGCCGGTGATCTCCATCTTCCAGTACCTAGATTATTGCTTCAAGCCGTACAAGGCCTTGCGCAAGCACGAGACCTTGTCATCGACCTTGAATCCATGTGGCTAAACCATGCAAGTCTCCTCCTCAAGTGAAGTGGAGGAATGCGTTGTTCACATCCATTTAGTACAGACCCCAGTCGTGGTGAGCAACAACCCTAAACAGAGCGTGAGCAGTATTCATGCAGCCAATAGATGCAAATGTGACTGTGAAATCTAAACTTTCAATCTGCAAGCATCCATCGGCCTTCAAGCGAGCCTTGTATAGATCCACTGTTCCATCAGGCTTCACCTTCTTGCAGAATACCCAGTTGGCCTGTACAACCTTCCTCCACTGTGCTCACGGATGGCTTTGAGCTCATCCTCACAAGCAGCATGCCACAAGTCCACATCCTCAGCAAAGAGTGATTCCTTTAACGTTCTTGGATCAGGCATCGTGGAGGGAGAGCTTTGGGTGGCTTAGATACATGCCTATAGACTCGGTCTGACCACGACAAGGTCGGCTACAACATCACAATCGGCCGAAAACTCTCCGGAGACCAACTCGTGGCCAACAGGATATGCCAGATGCCCCTCAGTGTAGTCTGTCTGGAAACTCAAACCAAGGGCCTTCGTGCTAGGCTTGCCACCAAACTCTGAATAGTTTGAGTCAGGCGTCTAGGCCCTCAATCAACAGTTTGTTGAGCTCTAGAGGCCAGTTGTGGGAGACGACCTCCGGGCTCGCGGGAGTAGCCAGATGTAGAGGTACTCACTTCAGGCTGCAAAAAATTGGGCCATAGCCGCAATGGATATAGTGCAAGCACACGATTGGGTGTGACGGAGGGGACTGACACTGGCACAGGGTCAGGTGTGCCAGAGGGGACCAACAATGGCACATGATCAGGTGTGTCAGAGGGGACAAACACAGGCATGGGATCAACTGAGCCAGAGGGGTATGGCAATAGCACAAGATCAGGTGTGTCAGAGGGGACTGACAATGGCACGGGATCAGGTGTACCAAGGGGGTCTAACACCTGCACGGGATCAAGTGGACTCAAGGGGACTCATGAGGCTGCAAGACCCACAGCCACGATGGACGGATTGTCCGCAGCCGGAGACCGGACCACAGGTGAGGACGCCCCCATGTACCCATCTGCAAGATGAGACTCCCCCATCCGCTCGGAGGCCACACAAGTAGGAACGTGGTCGGTGGCCGGCAACAAAATGCTAGACAAGTCGTGGTAGGTGAGAGCCTCAAAGAAGAGATCATCTTGAGACTAAACAATACGATGGAAAGCAGGGTCACAAAAGCGCCAGGCCTTTGACCGTGGGAAGATACCAAGGAAGGTACACATGCATTCCCAAAGTGAGACCTTAGACCCGTGCTAGTCCTTGGTGTACCAGACGTAAGCAAGGGACCCCCGAACACGGGCAAGATGCAGATCAGCACGATGGCCAAACCACAAGTGGTACCGCGTGACATGGTCTGGAAGCGGATCATGCGGCAATTGGTTCCAAACCCATGTCATATAGGAGAAGCCCTCAAAGGCAAAGGACTCCGGAAGACCACACTGAGATCGCAAAGCGCAAACTGCATCCTCCATGGTGCGGTTCCAATGCTCAGACACACCGTTCTATTATGGTGTAGTAGGGGTAAAGAGCTGGTGAAAGATACCGTGCTCAGCAAAATAGACATCCATCTCGCCTAAGAACTCGCCACAACGATCCGAACGGAATGTGTGCAGGGAATGACAAGATTGACGCTCATTCATCACAAGCCACAGGCGGACTGCCACAGTGGTATCACGCTTGTGGTGGAGGCTGTAGACCCATCGCATCTGGGTGAAGTCATCTGTCAGGATGAGAACACATCGACCCTGATCAGCGAGGGGCTTGACCGAGAGGAGGACCAAGAAGGTCCAAGTGGACCAACCCAATTGGACATGGTGCCCGAGAGGACGAGTCAGGGTAAGAGCAACGGTGCATCTTACCCTGGGTGCAAAAAAGACAATCGGTCTTGGATGGCAGGAAGTCGCGTCAAGACCGAGGGCCGGCTGATTTTGAATGAGCTTGGACACATTGTCTGAGCTCACATGGCAGAGGCGACGATATGACAAGCGATGGTGCTCAGGGGAGAGAACAATAGTGACAAAAACATGTGTAAGGGGAGAGGGGGAGCAGAAGGAAAGGGAATGTAACATGATAGAGGTCATCAACAAGAGAGGCACGAAGCACAATGGCACATGTGTCAAGAGTAGTCACTGTGGAAGATTCAGCATAGTGCTCAACAGTGAGACCCATTGTGGTGCATGCACAAACAGAGAGCAGGCCGAGCTCAAGATCACGGAAAAAGAGCACATCATAAATGAACAAGGGGCCACACAGACCATTAATCCGCACAACCCCAACTCCCTGCACAAGCGACGACAGACCAGACCCTATGTGAACAAATTGAGCGAACGCAATGAGACCAAGCAGAACAAAGTCACTACGACGATAGGTCATGTGATGATTGGCACCAGAGTCAATGATCCAGGTGCCACTTGGCTCATGACTAGTAGTCAACACGGAGCAACATGCCACAAAACACTCTACCTCTGCTAGACGCATAGCAGAGGACTCAGGACAACGACGAACAACACGAATCTATGAATCGTCAAGCTAGTCGGTACTGTCAGTGTCATCCTCAACGCAAGCTGACTGAGCTCCACCACAAGCATCAGGACGAACAAGAGACGCACGAAGAAAAGCTACTTTAGGACAACTCGGTTCTGACAACACACTCACACCTCCCTGAGTACAAAATGCCAACAGCTAACGGAGCTCCACAATCGTACGATCCTAAGGATCCATATCACCACTATTGTCTGATGAAATGGATGCGTTTGCTACAAACATGGTTGTGGAGTGCCCCATCCGTGCGTCACTCAAGGAAATCTGCTGTATGTGCACCGCCTAAAGGCCACGCACGATCCGAGTCCAATCGAGGGGCTACTCACACTCTGTGTAGTGATGAGTGCCTCCACAGCTATAGTAGTGGACATAACATCCACTGCCACAACTCGTCCCCTACTATTGCTATTGCTGTCCCTTCCCGTGTCGCTTCTTCCCCTTCTTCCCCTGTGCGACCGTTGCAACATCTTGAGTGTGGTCGCTCAGGGTAGAGGAGGAGGAGGAGGAGGAGGAGAAAGCAGTGGAGGTGGGATGGTGAGCTCGGAAAGAGGCATAGGAGGGGTCGCAGTCACTGCTATAACTAATGGACTCCATTCATGGGCGATGGCAGCCTCATGAGCCCACGTTCAGGAGATCGAGACAAATCCAATGGGACCATTTTGGAATCGTTTTGTTGAGTGTAGCCTACATCAGGGCCGGGTCAGTCACGGCGGCCAAGCAGAAAAACTACAAGTCCTAGACTCAGAAATGTAACACCTCAGTTGGGTGAGTCTCGCTAGTCGAGACTCACCCGTCGGGCCAGCGAGTGGAGCTTGCCGGCCCGCAAGCAAGGAGAAAGTGAATTTTGCCCTCGTGCTCCGCAAATGGGCCAGCTAGCCCACGTCCTACCCGACACTTGTATGCACAAATTGGGTCAGCAACCCTGTCAAGGACTAATCTAGGTTTCAGTCAAAGTTGCACAAGTTTGACCTACACAGTCACCTAAGGACAAACTAAGGTCTGCTGAGTGCCAATAATAGGAGGCCTCTAGAGAATTGTGCATGCCACTGAGAGATGGAGTGGGATTATGCCAGCAGGATGGAGGCGACCACTCGTGCAGGGCAGAAGGGTCGCGAGCTGTTACGGTGCATCGCCTCCATTCCTTGCATTGGCATGCCCTGCGCACTCACGACCACCCACAGAGAGACGTATGTGCAATGAGACATCAACACGCCCCCTTGGACGGGAGTGAGGCGGGCATGCAGCCAAGATGTTGTAGTTGAAGGAGTAATGAAGAGGATGGGAGGGCCTTGGTAAGAAAGTCTGCCAGCTGAGCCTGTCCACTGATGGCATAAACTTCAACTATCCCAGCTTCCACTACCTCACAAATGAAGTGATGGTTGATGGTTGTATGCTTCATGCTTGGATGCAACGTACCATCAATTCTGCAATGCAATGGGCTGCCAAGCTATCACTGTGCAAAGGAATAGCGGATGTGTGCACTCCCAATTTTTCCAGCAGACATGCAACCCAAATCCCCTCACATGCTACCTCACTTAATGCCATGTACTCTGCCTCAGCCATGCTACATGCCACACATGACTGCTTGGCACCGCTTTACGACACAGCAGTCCCCCACACGCCAAACACATAGCCACCTCGACTACAAACAGCACGATCACGAGGAAAATCATTATCACAGTACCCATCCGGGATTAGGCCGCTGGTAGGGGCAAAAACCAGACCAAGAGCAGCAGTGTCCAGCACATAACGCAGTAGCTTGAGCAGTGCCTTTTGATGTGTACCGTGTGGTTGCTGAATGAACTGTGTGAGCACATTGACAGTGCAAGCAATTTCCAAGAGTGTAGTGGATGCAAAGTAGGAGAGACTGCCACTGATTTGTCCGTACAGTGTTGGATCTGTCTCTGGGCCGTAGTCTGTGGTGTGCATATCCGGGAAGTGTGCACAGACATGGGTGTGTTCTGTCATGGGAAATGATGTACCAAGTGGTAGAAGCATTATGTGAGATGAGCAAGAAAACGACCATGATGAAGGGTGAAGGTTCATTTTGTGCGGTCACACGTGATGGTCATGCCTAGAAAGCTCTATGTTTTACCTGGGTCTGTCCTTTTGTAATGTGCTGTAAGCAGTGCTTTGGTTTGTTCAATGTGAGTGAAGGAGGGAGACAAGATCAATAGGTCATCCACATAGACCAGCAACTTGACCAGCACACCACCACCCTAATGCAGGAACAATGAGGGGTCGCATACACTTTGTGCAAACCCACCACTCTCTAGAGTGCGGTGAATCTCCTTGTTCCAACACCTAGGTGCTTGTTTCAGGCCATATAGGGATTTCAGTCCCGTCCTCAAGCCTTCAGGCTGTCGGACGTACAGTTCTTCTCTCAGTGGTCCATTCAAGTACGAGTTTTGGACATCTATCTGGTGGATGTCCCAGTCATTGCGTGCAGCTACTGCCAATAAGCTACGGCTGGTGCAATTCTTTCCCACAGGTGCATAAGTGTCTGTGAACTCCTGTCCACGGATTTGGTGAAAACCCTTAGCAACAAGCCAAGCTTTACACTTCTCAATCAATCCTTTGATGTTTTTCTTCACTTTGAACACCCACTTGACATCAATGGCCTTGCGACCGGGTGGTAAGGGCACCAGCTCGAACACCTCATGTTCCAACAGTGCGTTCAGTTCAGCCACCATTTGTTTTTCCCATTCATCGGCGTCTGAATGCCCCCTTGCCTTGGTCAGGGTCAGTGGTTCAGTTACGCTGTGGTCGACAAGTGAGGTGCCAATAGTGTGATAGAATTGCTTGTAGTCGACTCTGGGGAGATCGCACAGAGATCGTTGCACCGGTTTGGGTGATGGTGTTTTAGCGCTTTCTGTCTCAGTGGGAGGGGTCAGAAGCCTGAGGCCTAGAGGAACATGCGTAGCACTAGACTCTGTGCTAGCCAAGTCTGTGGATGAGAGCAAGTCCCTTGGGACAGGAGCAACCATAGCACTGTTTGGTGATGTTTGTGCTGTCTGACCAATAGCCTATGGTGGGGAAGGCATGAAGATAGGCACGCTCACATATTCTGGGTAGTGATTTTGTGTGGGTAGAGAAGGGGCATGACGCAGTGTGCAAAATACGTCGTAGGGCATGTGTTCCGAGAATGATGCATCGTGACTCTTGACAAAACAATGATTTCTGGGGTCCCAAAACCGCCATGCCTTTAAGGCATGGGACACCCTGACAAAGACACACCAACGGTTACGTGGAATCAGCTTGTTCTCTTGCGGTGGTGGTGCAAACTAGACACATGCCATAGTGCCCCACACCCTGGCAGGCCTCAGATCAGCCTTCTCCTTGAACCAGCACTCCCATGGTGTGACTGATTTTGGCAGTGGACCCTGGGGAATGCAGTTCCACACCCTGGTGATGTATTTCACCTCCTCCTCCCAAAACCGGAAGGACAGACCAGACTCAGTCATCAGTGTACGCAATGCGTGGCCAAGGGTTCTGTGCCGTTGTTCCGCCACTCCATTTTGTTGTGTTGTGTAGGGAGCCGTGGTATGATGTTCTACCCCTCTAGCTTTTAGTTATGCTATCAATGTACCCAGGAATTCCCCTCCCCTATCCGTTTGTAGCTTTAGGAATGAGCAACATGTTTGTCGTTCAGCAAGGGAAATCCATTTAGCGATGGCACACTGGGTATCAGCCTTGATTTTGAGCAAAAACGCCTAGCCAAAACTATTGTAGTCATCAGTGACGGTCAAAACATACAGTGATGCATACTGGACTGACGGCACTGGCATTGGTCCTGTAAGGTTTGCATGAACCAGTGCCAGGGGTCTTGTGGTCTCACTGTCTGATCTGGAAAAGGTTTGTCTGTGTGCTTTTCCTTCGTGGCAGTCTAGACAGTTGTTGGCCATAAGGCTGTGTGGGCAGTCATGAGGGTGAAGGCCGTGTGCTGGGTTGTGTCTCAGCAGTTCAGCGACAATTTGTGTGTTAAGGTGTATAAGAAGACAATGCATNCTATTGTAGTCATCAGTGACGGTCAAAACATACAGTGATGCATACTGGACTGACGGCACTGGCATTGGTCCTGTAAGGTTTGCATGAACCAGTGCCAGGGGTCTTGTGGTCTCACTGTCTGATCTGGAAAAGGTTTGTCTGTGTGCTTTTCCTTCGTGGCAGTCTAGACAGTTGTTGGCCATAAGGCTGTGTGGGCAGTCATGAGGGTGAAGGCCGTGTGCTGGGTTGTGTCTCAGCAGTTCAGCGACAATTTGTGTGTTAAGGTGTATAAGAAGACAATGCATTAGGTCAGTATGAGTTGCATCTGTGCGTGTGATGACATGCGCTTCAGGTCGGTTGGTTCGTGAGGGAACAAGAGGGAAAAGAGTGAGCTTGTACAGCATATCATAATGGAGCGGTCCATCAGCCAGCAAGTTTCCAGACGCATCATAGAGCATGCATCGCTTCCTCTATATAAGTGTTGTCACATTAGCCTGCTGGTCTAGTTGCCCCCCGGATTGCAAGTTGAATTTCAGTCGCGGTACATACAAGACACTTTCCAGCCACAGTACCTTGCCCGGTCCCTGGAGAGCCATTGTCCCCATATCCTCAACAGGCAGTACTTCCCTAGACCCAGTCTTCATACCCCCTACATCAGGCATGGCATGCAATGTGACAAACAACTGACGGTGTGGGGACATATGATGTGATGCGGCAGTGTCGAACAACCACTCATGCATGGGGAGTGCGTGCGATGTAGTGATGTGAGTGTGCCCCAACTTGTGACCTGACGAGTGTGGGGTGGCAGTTGGCTCCGGTGGATGCAGCTCCATGGGAGAAATCCACCCTGGTCCTGACTGCAGTGGTAGCGGCTGCTGTGGCTCGGTCGTCTAAACGCGCACCCTCTGCGCCAATGCTGGAACAGGAGCAGATGCACTGATGTACGGGGGCATGAAGAGGGGTCCCTGATAGACTTGGGGAGCTGGCAATGGTGGATATGTGGTTGGCTGCAGCTGCAGTGGACCATACGTGGCCGCCCCAAAGGGTGCCGGCGCACACGGTCATGGCACTGCCTGTGGTGCCCATGAAGGGGGTTGAAACTGCTGACCAAGATGAAGGAACGGTGTCTGTTGCTGTCCAACCGTTGGGCGTGACTGGTGCGTGGATGGAGTCATAATGCACTGTAGGGTGGGGAAGGCGCGCCACTAGTGGCCTGGTTGCTTGCAGTAGCTGCAGGTGCGGTTAACTACTCCTTGACCGTGCCCGAGTCCGCCGCCACCTTGTCCCCCTTGTCTTCCCCCACTGCCCCGGCCTCCCCCACCTCTTCCATTCAGGTGATGATGAGGAGTTTGAGGAGTGCCGCCTCCCTGTTGCACAAACGCACTTGCTACTACACTCTCATCTTCACGTACCTCACCTTTTAGAATATCTTCATTATTCCATAGCTCCTGAAACACCTCTGAAAAATCAATGTTCTCAATGTCAGCGACCTTCAGATTCCAAAGAATTCCACGTCGGTAGTCCTTGTATGGTTGTGCAAGATTTAAAAAAAAAAGAAAAAAAAGAAAAAAAAAAAAGAACATGGTCTAGCCACTCAAGGATGGTACAAGAGGCGCCTAGGGCGAGGATGCGCCGGCGAATGTCCATGGCAGCATCC
>SZWC01000004.1:477-17718 GCA_023375785.1 Penium margaritaceum | reverse complement strand
AAGAACATGGTCTAGCCACTCAAGGATGGTACAAGAGGCGCCTAGGGCGAGGATGCGCCGGCGAATGTCCATGGCAGCATCCCTGTATTCGGCAACTGGTGCACCCGACTTGAGACAAAGGTTACGTACCTGCTTGTGTAGGGAAATGTTGAGTGCCATACCCTTCCCTTCCTTTTGTATGGCTAGATGACGCAACGCGTCATGGGGTCTAGGGTGTCCACTGTAGGGGTTCTTGGGGTCTTCTCCTTCACCCCCAAACCAGAAATGGCGTATGGAATACTGCTGGTCCTGTAGAAGGACACGGACCAAAGCATTCAATGCTCTCAAGAGCACCCGTGCGTCACTGTTTTTCGGCGGCGGACCGAGGTAATAGTCTTCAAGATCGTGCTCTGTCACCCAAGAGACAAGGACATCCTTCCATGCCAAGAAATCACACGCGACTAGCAATGCAGGCGTCAGATCCTTGTGGGACAGCAACTTACTTATGTCATCCCATGTCATCGCCACAGAGGCAGCGCCGGCGGTGGTGCCAGCGCCAGCACCGCCACCGCTGACCCCGCCTGCGTTCGCGCTGGCCCCTCCCGGCGTAGATGCTGCTGCGCTCATGGAACAGTTCAGACACAAGACAGCCTAGGAGGTTGGTGGAGCACTACTACCCGCTTGCCGTTGTCACAGAAGAATTTGGCAGCAATTCGTCGAGCCCACTTTGGGCCCCAATTTCTACCGCGAGCCCTGACCTCAATTGGAACTGCCTATCTTGGTGCCTAGAAGCTTGTTGGGCGTGCTTCGACCTGCAAACCATAGTCTAAGGGCTACTAGACCCTGTTGTCGCCCTGTTTCGGTGGTTACGGCGCTTCGACCAACTCCTTCTCACCATGTTTGTCCCCTAGTATTGCTCCTCTCTCTTTTGCCGTCCCCACACTCAGTGTGTGGCCTAGGGGAGGGCATTCCACAACCTGAAAGGCTTGCGCGGCCTGCTTTCACGGCAGTCGCACAGATCTATGGGCGTGCGTCACTCGACTACCAGGATTTTTTCTCGTTGCCACCCTAAGTCTTCCTCATTCAACGTTGAACCTAGCTCTGATACCATCAGGAGATCAAGATGAATCCAATGGGACCATTTCAGCAAGGTTTTGTTGAGTGTAGCCTACGTTATGGCCGGGTCAGTCACGTCGGCCAAACAGAAAAACTACAAGTCCTATACCGAGACAAGTAACACCTCAGTTGGGTGTGTCTCGCTAGTCGAGAATCACCCGTCGAGCTGGCGAGCGAAGGTCGCCAACCCGCAAGCAAGGAGTGAGGGGATTTTTCCCTCGTGCTCCACAAATGGGCCGGCTAGCCCGCGCCCTACCCATCATGATGAACAAGAGACACAGGAAGAAAAGCTATCTTAGGACAACTCGGTTGTGACCACAAACTCGCACCTCCTTGAGTACAAAAATGTCAACAGCTAACGGAGCTCCACGATCGTACGATCCTGAGGATCCATATCACCACTACTGTCTGATGAAACAGATGTGTCTACTACAAACATGGTTGTGGCATGCCCCATCCGTGCGTCACTCAAGAAAATCTGCTGCATGTGCATCGCCTAAAGGCCACGCACGATCCGAGTCCAGTCAAGGGGCTACTCACACTCTGTGTAGTGATGAGTGCCTCCACAGCTATAGTAGTGGACAGAATGTCGACTGCCACAACTCATCGCCTGCTACAGCTATTGTTGTTCCTTCCCGCGTCGCTTCTTCCCCTTCTTCCCCTATGCGACCCTTGCAACGTCTTGAGTGTGGCCGCTCAGGGTAGAGGAGGAGGAGGAGGAAGAAGCAGTGGAGGTGGGATGGTGAGCTCGGAAAGAGGCGTAGGAGGGATCGCAGTCACTGCTGTAACTAGTGGACTCCATTCATGGGCGATGGCAGCCTCATGAGCACACGTTCAAGAGATCAAGATGAATCCAATGAGACCATTTTGGAATCGTTTTGTTGAGTGTAGCCTACATCAGGGCCGGGTCAGTCACGGCGGCCAAGCAGAAAAACTACAAGTCCTAGACTCAGACAAGTAACACCTCAGTTGGGTGAGTCTCGCTAGTCGAGACTCACCCGTCGGGCCGGCGAGTGGAGCTTGCCGCCCCGCAAGCAAGGAGCGAGGGAATTTTGCCCTCGTGCTCCGCAAATGGGCCGGCTAGCCCACGTCCTGCCCAACACTTGTATGCACAAATTGGGTCAGCAAACCTGTCAAGGACTAATCTAGGTTTCAGTCTCGGTCTAGGACTTGTAGTTTTTCTAGGTTGGAGTAACCCTGTCAAGGACTAATCTAGGTTTCAGTCACTGTTGCACAAATTTGACATACACAATCACCTATGGACAAACTTAGGTATGCTAAGTGCCAATGATAGGAGGCCTCCAGAGAATTGTGCATGCCACTGAGAGATGGAGTGGGACTATGCCCGGAGGATGAAGGCCACCACTTGTGCAGGGCGTAAGGGTCGAGAGTCGTCACGGTGCGTCGCCTCAACTCCTTGCATTGGCATGCCTTGCCCACTCACGACTACACACAGAGAGACTTATGAGCACTGAGATATTAAGAAATGTGGCCTGGAGGAAGTAGTAATGGGCCCAAGGCAACAGTTGTAGTGATTTTGACAACTCAGAGAGAGCCACACGGTCGAAGCCCATCAAGTTTTCCAAGTGCGCCCCCGTCATGATGGTGTTGAGTACCCACAACTGTGTCTCGCCACTGGTCAGAAGGCGCTCGTAAAGGTGCATCGCTCACCTCCAGTAGTCAGCTGCAAGCTCGGTGGGACCCCGACGGAGGGAGGGAAACTCACATAGTCGGGCCACCCTCGTGGCATGGGTCCCTGAAGCGAGAAGTGTCAAGGCTAGCTCCCAGCCCTGGTGCAGATCTGCTCTAGTCCCGGTCCCGGTCTCACCCTAGAAGGGTCAGAATTTGACCACAATCTCCCGCGGCATGGCATAGAGGAGACCGTGCATCGCTCTTGCCATTTTTGAGTGAGCGTCGCAGGTCTCGTACTGGCTGTCGTAGTAAAGCCCCACGCCCTCAAAAACGACCCAGACCTAACATAAGATGTCCCAGGAATTGAAGACCTTGTTGTTGTCATAGCGTGCTGGCGGAGTTTCAAGTCCTTCTGTCGCCGCTCCATGGGGAGGGCGAACTCAGGCTCAGGAGATGGTGGACGAGGTGTGTGGAGTCGACTAGTGTGGGAAACGCCACCAAAAGTGAATGCTACTAAACAACGTACCTGATCCTGACAGCGAGAAGGTCACGGGATGAGAGGCTGTGACCCCACTCGTAGCTCACGGATGCACTCCTCAAGCACATGAATCTCCTGCTCACATGTGCCATCCTCTATCTCCTCCTCATCCCAAGTGCCAACCTGTGAGGAGGGGTGTTGAGGCCGCGGCACTGTGTGGGGTGTAGACAGCTTAACAGATGGTGCACCTCTAGAAGATCCTCTCGGTGGCTATTGTGAGGCCCCTGAACATCCTCATAGTAACTTCGCGATCTCCTGCAATGTGTCAGACTATAATTGTTGCTATCGGCACATCTAGTCCAACGATCGACGAAGCTAGTCAATTGTGAGTGACGGGAACCATGGACTCATAATTCCCAAAAAGGAGGAAGAGGAGGCATATCCTAGCCCCTTTACCTTGTCATGTACTGGCGACATTGTAGTGCTCAGTATGGGGTCAAACGTCAAAACGCTATGAACAGGAAAGTGACAACATTTCTTGAGGAGTTGAAACATCGATATGGATTAATGTTTTGACCTTTAAAATACTAACGTTAGCATAGCTGATGATGATGTCAACATTGTTTACACGAGCGAAGTAAACACTAGCCTTTTTTCAACTGGCATTTTTACCCCAACATTTTCTTAATTCATGCGAATTACGCGTGACTGTGGGGGTGACCGCATCACCCCCTATTCGCTGTTGTGTAGGGGTTCCATAGCCCTACAATGCTTTTGCACAGTGCTGTGCAGTTTCTGTGCAACTGTGGAATAGTGCTGTGCAGCAGCACTACTGGGTAGCAACGCTCCGAAGGCTTGCTGGTGTTGCTACGACCGCCGCCAATGTTGTTACATTGTTGCTGCTACTTCTGTCATTGCTACTATGCAGTTCATGTTGCTCGCGACTGCTACATGTTGCTACCACTGTTGCACACTGCTTGCAGCTACATCCGCAAGCTGCTGCAAGCTGATTCTTCCCTTTTTTTTTCTCCTTTTCGTTCGTACAGATGGGCAGCCAACCGCGGCTACTAGTGCCATCCGGTGCTACTACTGCTGCTCAATGTGGCTGCTGCATTAGCAACAGTCGTAGCTTACCCGGTGAGGTGGTGGGGATTGCGTGGTAGTATCGCTACTACAAACGGTTGAGACGGGTCCTAGGATACGGTGATGACAGTGATTCTCACAGTTGTTGCCTTTACTACGTCTCTGCGACACAGCTTGACGAGAGAGGTCTCGCTGCTCTCATACCATGATGAATTGCGAGTAAACTTCCTAACCTTGCTGTTGCTGAGGTGGTGACACTGTCGAGTCAGCTGACGCAGTAGCATGCAAGCACGTCCAAGGAACGGCAAGGTTGAGGCTAGAGAGACCCCCAAAGTCTCATAAGCTTTAATGGCTTAGTAATGTAGAGAGAAAATGACAAGTGACTAGAAAACAGCACAAGTACCTGCAGCGATGCACGTCGGCTGACGTACACGATAGTGTCAGTTTGTCCCAAAACCGACCTAAATCCACTGTTTTGGTCATAACTCTTCACCTGAGCATCCAAATGCAACACCGTCTGAACCTAGAGATGCAAAATCTCAAGCCAGACGCTACGACTAGTCACACGCACATGTGTGGCAGCGATCAAGGGACAAACAATGTAAAACGTGTGAATCCGGCTCGAAAGCGAGTCCACTAAGAAAACTCTAGCGACTTCAGAAAAACCGAATATCATCCCAGCAAGCACCCGAGACGTCGTGGCAGCTGTCTAACTGCTGATGGTGGGTGGAGCCACCACCCGTCAATGCTCCGGCGCCAGCTGGGTTCGCATCAGGGATTTGCAGGAGCATGGACACAGCCGAGTGGTCAGTGTAAGTTGTACAAATAGACGAAGACGATTCATATCACAACACATTCACTAGCTTCCTTATGTAGGGATTACAATCACTTTTCCATTATATTTGGTGGCTATATGCCTTCCATTATTACTGCTTGTCAGAGTATATGTGGAAATTTGGTATGTTTTACGTGAAATTAAAGAAGGCATGCCCGTGTATGCAGTCACTGCATGTCCATCACACACACATACTTTGTTCCCAAACTGTGCGAATCTGTCATGCTTACTTTGGGCATGTCGTCTTGAATTCCGAGAGTTTTTCAATGTTGCATCCACTAGTCCCATAATGGCAAGTCATGAAGAAATTTACATTAGCATGTCATACCACGTGTGAATATTGTACATCTCTCAGGCATGAAGTCACATCAACTTCATTGTACACACGTACTTTGTTCAGAAATAGTGCACATCGGTCATATCGTGTAGATTTTTGAGGTTTCAATACGATGTTTCCACTGGTTCCACAACGGCAAGTCACGAAGAACTACGTTGCCATGTCATACCACGTGTGAGCATTGTACATCTCGCATTACCATTAAGACAAGTGTGTGGGAACAGAAATTAGTGGGAAAGGATGATTATCATGGAAAACTATCAACCATTCTCGCAATGTTGCACGGCGTGTTATGACTTCGTCCACTTATGGATGTGTAGACTTCTACGGTTCCCAAATGAACAAATAATCTTTTGGCCTGGGTAAAGGCATCAGGTGTCTACTCACCTAACACATCACTTATGGGGTTGGAGCTTAGTCATTACTCAAGAACCAAGGATAGGGTGCATGTCTCCGGTCCCACTCCTGCTTGATGAGCCACCAGTGTCGCCAAGCCCCTCTCGGTTCTAGCCACGGGACGTCCACAGACCACCCATTGTGTGTAGGCACACTAGTAGGGGTCTGTCCTCAAGATATTGTTCCGGTGTGAGTTGTTGATGTCGAAGGACTCTGTAAGTAACACGAACCAAACAACCGCAAAACTTAAATCAAGTTCTGGAAACTATGGTTGCGGTTCAAAGTGTCATGTCGTACAAGTTTGCCACGGTTATGTACACATTCTTGACGCTGAGGAAGGATATCAGCATCTGAGCAACCTTTCGCGGCACAGACAAGAGGGTGGGAGGGTAACCTGTCGGAATCACACATCAACTGGTTTGAAGACATTCCATCCACATACAGTGGAACCCATTACCCCCCCCCCAAGGATGCGGCTATTCCTCCTCCTTGCTACAATTTCAAACATTTGTGACTTCTATGCACTTTGGTTTGTCCGTTTACACGGGATATCGCTAGGGCACTTTTCCTCTATGTTGTGATGCTGTCAGCCACACACAGTTGTACAGTTGGTTGTGACCACTCGGCCGTGTCCATGCTCGTGCAGATCCCTGAGGCGGACCCAGCTGGAGACGGAGTCACCTGAGGTGGTGCTCCACCCGCTGGAGGCAGCCTGGTAGCCTACCTGGTGTACCGGAGGGTTGCCACGACCCACGGACTGTGTTTGGAGACCTTCAGGATTTTCTCGGTGGACGGTCTTGCCAGGCTGATTTGCATGCTTACTTTCTTACACTCTCCGGCTGCTGCCGGACATAGGCGTGTGACCAGTCGTTGTGTCCGTCTTTTTGTTTTGCATCCGTAGGATCAGACGGTGCTCCGTTTGGACGCCTGTGCGTAGAGTTATGGCCAAAAGAGTGGTTTTGGGCCAGTTCAGGACAGACAGGTGTCGCCGCGTGCGCCACCCGCTGTGATTCGCGGCGGCT
The DNA here is from genome assembly GCA_023375785.1 of Penium margaritaceum. NCBI lineage: Eukaryota > Viridiplantae > Streptophyta > Zygnematophyceae > Desmidiales > Peniaceae > Penium > Penium margaritaceum. Next base: position 10,840 of record SZWC01000004.1, on the reverse strand, counting down.
ATTTATGCTGTGGGCCTGTCATTTGTCAGCTCTCTCTGCACATTCACTGCAATGCAGCTTCTGAGACTTGTCTTGTCTCTCCTAGCCTGACCCTTGCTGTTCTCGCACCCGCTTGCATGCCAGTGCGTTAAGCTGACTGGTCTGTGCCGCCACATCAGCAGCAGTGTTCCTAGGAAGCTGTGGTGAATCTTCTCATGGTGTCAGAGCAGCGAGCCAGAGCTCGCACAGCTGTGTAGCAGAGACACAGCGTTTGCAGCAACAGTGAGCAACAGCAGCAGCAGCCCTGAGTGGCAGCAGCAGCACAGCCCACCGCAGCAGCAACCGGTCCTGTGAGGGGGGGCCACCACCACGTAGCAGTGGATGCGACCACGACAGCCGCGTCAGTCAACACGGCCGCGGCTAGAGCGATCGCGGCCTCTCCACCCACGGCCGCAGCAGACGCAACAGACATGGCCGTGACATCAACCGCAGAAGCAGCAGCGGCGGCGGCAAAAGGGAGCAGCTACGGCAGCAGCAGTCGCGGCAGTGGCATCTGCAGCAGCAGCAGCAGCCGCGGCCTTGGCGGCAGCCGCAACAGCCAGCAGCGGCCGCAGCAGCCGCGGCACCAGCCAGCAGCCGCTGCAGCAGCCAGCAGCCGCGGTAGCAGCCAGCAACGGCTGCGGCAGCAGCAACAGCAGCCGCGGCTGCTGCAGCAACATCACAACAGCAGCCATAGCGCAGCAGCAGCGCAGCGCAGCAGCTGTAGCGCAGCAGCGCAGTAGCAGTGGAGCAGTAGCGGTAGTGCAGAAGCGGCAGCGGCAGCGCAGCAGCAGCAGCAGCGCAGCGCAGCAGCGGCAGCGCGGCAGCACTGCAGCGTAGCAGCGGCAGCGTAGCAGCACAGCAGCGTAGTAACGCAGGAGTAGCGCAGGAGCAGTGCAACAGCAGTAGCAGCGCAGTAGTGCAGCAGCAGCAGCAGCAGCAGCAGCAGCGACAACGCGGCAGCAGCAGCGCAGCGCACCAGCGACAGCGCAGCAGCAGTGCGGCCCTACCGCGGTTGCGCAATAGCAGCGGCATCGTAGCGGCAGTAGCGTAACGTAGCAACGGCAGCGCTGTAGCAGCGTAGCAACGCAGCACAACAGCAGAGCAGCAGCAACACAGCGCAGTATCATCGGCAGTGGTACCGACGACGCCCGCAGCCCACTACTGACGTTAGTAGACCCCTGCTGACGTCAGTGGTGAGTACGCTGACGTCATCACAGACTTGGTAAAATTTTTGACAAAAAGTCATTTTTTGCCAGTGTTTCAATTCCTGGAGAAACGCTAACGGTTCAGTGTTCGGACGACTTTTACACCGCCTCAGTATGGAGTCAAGTAGCTCCAAGGGCAAGGAGCCGGAAGACACCGTCATGAACGGGGCCCGCAGCCCACGCTCAAATGCGATTGACTTCCTATTGGTGGAGCAGTCATCGCTCCGCCAGCGCCAGGATGAGCAGTCAGCGATTCTGCGGCAGATCCGCGATGCCTTGGTCTCTCTGTCTGGGACACCGGGACATCAGCCCGGGAACGAGAGAGAGGCAACCCCATCGGGCCAGGAGTCCGCTGGTCCCGCTGCCGCTCCTGCGCTGAGACGAGAGTCCATTGTCGAGGAGTGGGATCACGTTCCCCCTCCCACTAGGGAGGATGCGCTTCGCCGGCTGATGGAGCAGATGAGTAGCCTGCGCATTGAGACGCCGGCACCCAGTCCGAGGGGACAGCAGCAGCAGCAGCAGCAGTCGGAGCGACAACAGCATCAGCAGCAGCAGCAGGCCGACCCATGTCAGGCCTCGGGTTCCGCTGGGGGAGCAGCGTTGATGCCTCTCATGCCCTTCCCACGTCCGCTCCTAGCACCGCCTGAGGTCCAGCTCCCCACGGAGCGACGACCTAAGGACTTCGAGACTTCCCCGCCTCGCTATGACAGCAAAGCGGGGTTTGACTGTTGGGAGGTCCTGTTTCAGGTATGGGCGGACTCGGAGGGGGTCTGGTCCTACCACCACAGCCAGTACCAGACGGCTGATCCGCTCCAGTCCCTTACAGCAGTGCGTGCCATGCGTGGACTGTTGTACGCGGTTCCGCAGGAGACAGTGGTCAACTTCCGCCCTTTCCTGGGTGCGCCTGGGACTGGAGCAGGCGCAGACCCGCGCCGCGGCTGGGAGCTAACGCTGACCCTATTTGCAGCTGAGACTCACGCGACCCGATCCGCGCGCCTTCGCGAGTTCCACTCTCTTCATCAAGGATCCTCGGAGTCAGCAGCTGATTACTGGCGTCGGGCCATGCCCCTGTACACTCACCTGGGCACTGGAGGCGGATCTCAGCTCTGGACGCTGGACACCATCATGCTGGGAGTGCGCCCTGAGCTCACAGACACCTTCTCCCACCTCGACCAGGATGTCCTCGCGTCCATGTCAGATACCCTGCAGCTACTGCCCTGGGTGCAGCGGTACTTCATTCAGGTCGCGACGGCTGACGAGGCAGCCCGCGCGCATCGGCAGGGCGCCATGGTCGCAGCAGCAGTGGGAGCGACGTCCTCTACGCCTTCCACACCGTCGTCCGCCTTTACCCCCACGAGCTCCACCTCTCCCTCTCCCGCCTCCTCCCCTGTTGCTCCGACAGCCACTACAACAGTCGTAAAGGGGAAGAAGGGGAAAAGGAAGAAGGGACCACAGCAGCCTTCTGGTGGCACCGGACGGGCTGTCCGCTGCCACAACTGCGGCGGACCTCATCGCTACACTGAGTGTCAGCAGGACCTGGACTGGGCGAGGATCACCCGCGGTCTTGAGAGAGCCCACGAGGAGCGGATCCGCACTAGAGCAGCAGCCCGTGTCGCTGCGACCTCGGGTGCAGCACCGGCGACAGGCCCGCCGCCATCCGGAGGGAGCACCACCCCGGACCCGAGGGACCAGACCATCGCAGAGCTACGTCGACTGCTGGCACTTTGCTCTCAGGGAGGTGCGAGTGTGCTGTCACAGCCGAGTGGTCCACAGACTGACTGTCCATCTGTGTTTGTTGCACGTGGTCATGCTTCTGGGGGGGCTTCGTCACCTGGTGAGGATGAGTCTGACAGCACAGAGTGGTTGGATGAGTCGCATCGTCGTGCACTGTCCCATTGTCCTGCCACACATGCTCAGCGTCCAGCAGAGGCAGCGTGCTCAATTGCTCGTTGCACCGTGACCACCACAGGTCGTCAGGCAAGTGGCCACTGGATCATTGACTCAGGGGCCACTCACCACATGACCTGCGACCGTACCGCCTTTGTCGTGCTTGGTCCTGTTGGGTCTGTTCGGTCAGTGCGGACAGGTTCTGGGCAGTCACTACCTGTTCAGGGGACAGGGGTCGTACGGTTTGATGGTCCGTCTGGTCCCATGTACCTATCTGACATCCTTTTTGTGCCTGATCTTGAGCTCAGCCTGCTCTCTGTCCGTGCCTGCACGAGGATGGGTCTCTCTGTTCACCACTCCTCAGATGATGCCACGAACACAGCACTTGACACTTCCACGGTTGTGTTGCGTGCCACTGTTGTGGATGACCTGTATCGCATAGCGCGCTGTTCTGCCCCTACCTCTTCCCCTTGCTCGTCTCCTCGCGTCTTTGTCACGGGGGTGTTGTCTCCTGACCACCAGCGCCTGTTGCACCGGCGCCTGTGTCATGTGGGCACGGACACTGTGTCCAAGCTCATCCGTACACAGCCCGCCCTTGGTCTTGACGCGGCTTCCTTCGAGAAGCCGCCTAAGACCGACTCTCTCTTCTGCGCTCAGGGTAAGATGGTCGCTGCACTTACCCTGCCTCCGTCACTCGCGCGCAGTGTCTCCTGGAGCTTGTCCACTCGGACCTCCTCGGACCTCTCCTTGTCGAGTCTGTCGCTGACCGTGGTCGGTATGTCCTTACCCTCACGGATGACTTCACCCGCTTGCGGTGGGTCTACTGCCTCTGCCACAAGAGCGATGCCGCTCTTGCCGTGCGCTTGTGGCTCGTGATGGCTGAGCGTCAGTCTCGTCACTCCCTTCACACCTTCAGCTCTGACCGCGGCGGTGAGTATCTCGGTGAGCTGACCACTCACTTCGCCGAGCTTGGTATCTGTCACCTGCTCTCGGCGCCTGCTACGCCACAGCAGAACGGTGTGTCCGAGCGCTGGAATTGCACCATGGAGGATGCGGTTCGCGCTATGCGCGCTGAGTGCGGTCTCCCAAAGTCCTTCGCCTTCGAGGGCTTCGCCTACATGACGTGGGTCTGGAACCGTCTCCCGCATGGTCTCTTGCCGGACCACGTCACGCCGTATGAGCTGTGGTTCGGTCACCGTGCGGATCTCAGGCTTGCTCGCGTCTAAGGTTCCTTGGCTTGCGTCTGGTACACCGAGGACCAGCAGGGGTCCAAGGTCTCTCCGCGCGGCCGGATGTGTACCTTCCTCGGTGTCTCCTCGCGCTCCAAAGCGTGGCGTTTCTGGGATGCAAGACGACACCGCATTGTTGAGTCACGCGACGCGCTGTTCTTTGAGGCACTGTCGTACCGCGACCTGTCTGCCATTCTCACCCAGGCAGCGTCTCACGTTCCCACCCGTGAGGCCTCCCGTCCGCTGGGGGAGTCTGCCCCACAGGGTGAGTCCGTCCGGGGTGCCTCCCGGGTGGGACCGTCGCTGGTCACCATTGACCCGGCTATCATTGCTGTCGGACCTGTGGTCTATACGCCTGCCTCGCTTGCGCCTGCCGCGACTGCATCGCCCGTGCCTGCCACGACTGTCTCGCCCGCACCTACCGCGACTACCTCGTCTCTTGGCTCGCCTGCCCCCGCGGTGCCTGCCCCGCCTGTAAGAGCTGCACCTGCCTCGTCGGCGGGCGCTGCACCTTTCTCGCCTGCGGGAGCTACACCTGCCTCGCCTGCGCCTACAGCGCTTGCCTCACCCACGCCCACTGTGACCGCCTCGCCCGCGCCTGCCACGACTGTCCCGCCCTTGCCTCCAGCACCTGCTTCACCCATGCCTGCCGCGACTAACTCGCCCGCGCCTGCCGCGTCTCTAGACGCAGCGCCTGCCCTCCCTGTGCCTGAGCCGTCGGTCAGCTCAGACTCTAGCTACTCCCGTGTGCCAGGTGCACGCCTCCGCCAACTGGCCCCACGTGCACCTCCGACTGCGGTTGCACCACCCAGACGACGCACGCGCAGCGTGCACAGTGGTGACCCTGGCACGAAGGCTCTCGGCCTGAGTGTCCATGGCACCTGCACGGAGGTGCACCCAGCCTGTCCCATTGGGCACCAGCTGATCGCTAACGAGCACGAGGCTGCACAGGCAGCTGCCACTGACCTGGTTGTGGTCCGTTCGACCCGCGAGGCGTGTGTCCTGGCCACCCGGAGCTCTCCTTTGGCGGTCCCCGATCCAGACACATTAAAGGAGGCGCTCTCAGGAGATGATGCTGAGCAGTGGCGAGCTGCCTGTGAGGACGAGCTCAGGGCCATCCAGGAGCATGGAGTCTTTGAGCTGGTCGATCGTCCTGAGGGACGGAAGGTCGTGCAGGCCAAGTGGGTCTTCCGCAAGAAGGTGAAGCCTGACGGCTCATTGGACCGCTACAAGGCCCGCTTGACTGCCAAGGGGTTTTCTCAGGTTGAGGGGGTGGACTTCACTGACACCTTTGCCCCTGTTGGTCGCATGACCACAGCTCGCGTGCTGCTTGGTGTTGTCGCCCATCATGACTGGGAATTACACCAAATGGATGTGAACAATGCGTTCCTCCATGGCACCCTGGAGGAGGAAATCTACATGGTCCAGCCACCTGGGTTTGAGGTCGAAGGCAACAAGGTCTGGCGCTTGCGCAAGGCCTTGTATGGTCTGAAGCAGTCGCCCCTGTGCTGGAACCAAGAGATCACTCGCACCCTCACGCACGCTGGATACGTCCAGAGGGACGCCGATCCGTCACTCTTCATCCGACGGACAACCGAGCACCTCACTGCCATCCTGGTGTATGTGGANTTGTCGCCCATCATGACTGGGAATTACACCAAATGGATGTGAACAATGCGTTCCTCCATGGCACCCTGGAGGAGGAAATCTACATGGTCCAGCCACCTGGGTTTGAGGTCGAAGGCAACAAGGTCTGGCGCTTGCGCAAGGCCTTGTATGGTCTGAAGCAGTCGCCCCTGTGCTGGAACCAAGAGATCACTCGCACCCTCACGCACGCTGGATACGTCCAGAGGGACGCCGATCCGTCACTCTTCATCCGACGGACAACCGAGCACCTCACTGCCATCCTGGTGTACGTGGACGATCTCCTGATTGCGTCTCCTTCACTGGAGGCTGTGAAGGAGGCCAAGGCGGTCCTGCACGCCGCCTACAGGATGAAGGACCTCGGTCCAGCGACTGTTTTCCTCGGGATGGAGATTGTGTGTGACCGTCGTCGACGGATACTCCTCCATCAGGCACGATACGCACACGCGGTGGGGGAGCGGTTTGCTGACCTCCTTGCCGCTGTCCCCACCGCCTCGTCACCCATCACTCCCGACGGGCAGGACGCTCTGAAGGTGACAGACCCAACCGATGTGGGCGAGGCTGTGGATGTGACCCTTTACTTGCGCATCATTGGCTCACTGATGTACTTGGCCACGACCACGCGTCCCGACATTGCGTTCCCTGTCAACCTACTCGCACAGTTCAGTCAGTCCCCTCGGGCTCGCGCTCTGCACGCAGCTTTGCGAGTCGTCCGGTATGTGGTCTCCACATCGTATCACGGTCTCTGCTTTCGGAGACAGTTCTCGGCTGTGGTAGATGGCTACACCGACAGCGACTGGGCGTGGAGTCCTGATGGATGCAGTCGCACGGGTTACGTGTTCCAGCTTGGTGGCACCGTTGTGTCCTGGCACAGCGGCAAGCAGTGGTACATTGCTCGCAGCTCCTCAGAGGCTGAGTATGTTGCTCTGGACGATGGCGCCGCTGAGGCAGTGTGGCTACAGCGGCTGATTCAATGTTTGGGCCAGTTGGTGCCTGGCCGCGCCAGGCTCCGCTACGACAACCAGAGTGCTCTCGCGATCGCTGAGAACTCTGGTGTGTTCCACGCACGCACGAAGCACATCGCTGTCGAGTATCATTTCGTGCGCGATCTGGTGGAGCGGCAGTTGATTTCCATCGTTTGGGTGGGCACAGACTTGTAGCGCGCTGACTTCCTGACCAAGGCACTGGCTCGTGGGAAGTTTCTCGGGATTGTTCGTTCCGTCGGTTTGCGACCCCTGTCTGAGAGTGAGTGACTGTCCGGGTCTCTGTTGAGCACTCTGTGTTGCATCGACACTTGTTCTGCACGTGTATGGACATGCGTACCATCGGGTCATGGGGGATTGTTGTGATGATGTCAGCCACACACAGTTGTACAGTTGGTTGTGACCACTCGGCCGTGTCCATGCTCGTGTAGATCCCTGAGGCGGACCCAACTGGAGACGAAGTCACCTGAGGTGGTGCTCCACCCGCTGGAGGCAGCCTGGTAGCCTACCTGGTGTACCGGAGGGTTGCCACGACCCACGGACTTTGTTTGGAGACCTTCAGGATTTTCTCGGTGGACAGTCCTGCCAGGCTGATTTGCATGCTTACTTTCTTACACTCTATGGCTGATGCCGGACATAGGCGTGTGACCAGTCGTTGTGTTTGTCTTTTCGTCTTGCATCCGTAGGATCAGTCGGTGCTCCGTTTGGACGCCTGTGCGCAGAGTTATGGCCAAAACAGTGGTTTTGGGCCAGTTCAGGACAGACAGGTGCCGCTGTGTGCGCCACCCGCTGTGAGCCGCGGCGGCTATTTATGCTGTGGACCTGTCATTTGTCAGCTCTCTCTGCACATTCACTGCAATGCAGCTTCTGAGACTTATCTTGTCTCTCCTAGCCTGACCCTTGCTGTTCTCGCACCCGCTTGCATGCCAGTGTGTTAAGCTGACTGGTCTGTGCCGCCACGTCAGCAGCAGCGTTGCTAGGGAGCTGTGGTGAATCTTCTCACTCTACTTGTCAGGTGAGATTGCAATCTTTCCGTACCCCATCAGATAACGGGCAATGATGGACGGTTCCGTTCACGAAAAGTGCTTTCCATAGTGTAGGCCAGTTTGGACATATGGTTCTTTTAGTAAAAGCATATCGAAATTTTGTTCTTATAGTGCGACGAGTGGACACGGTGGCCTGATTCCGGGAGCCACTAGTATTGCAGACATGAAATTTGTGACCAGTGGACATGAGGTTATCAAAGAGCGCTCTGTGGACAATGGGGATCTATTAACAATTCGGTAGATACATGGTCACATCCTCCCTTCTTAATCAAAGATCTTTATTTTTCTTGCTAGAGGAGGTTCGAAGCTGCTCAGTACAAAAGAAAAAAGTTGCCCCTTTTTGCAGTAATGCAAAAAGGGGCAGCTTTTTGCATTACTGCAACTAAGAGGGGAACACGACAATGGCCAATATATGATTGACGTGCGACTAAGCCCCTCTGATTTTTGGAATATGTGGCTAATATATCCCTTTATTGTTTTCCCACGCCATTCAGTGACGACCACAGGACAAAAAGATGCCCCTTTTTGCAGTAATGCACTGATTGCGGTTGGAGGTTCAACCCCTAGGCTTGTCTTTGTGGTGAGGTAGCTTCCCCGCCTCTGTTGGTCATGAACAGGGGCCAAAAAAAAATCGGCCAAATTGATCCCGGGGCCCTGGATTACGAACAATCCTGACGCGAGGACCCGCATTGCCGAATCCATCAGCGCCGAGACCCGCATTCGGGCACCGACCAACGCGAGGGCCCTGCGGAAAGCCTCGCGCTCCGCGATAACCGGTCGATGAGCCGGTCCATGGCTCCCCGCCGTCAGAATTAGCCACAGTCGATAACATCCTGTGTAGTCGCCGAACAACAAACTGCTCATAAAATTCGAAACACAAACCAAAGAAAACGACTGAGTTCGCTATTCAAACGGAATTTGGTCCATTGCAGCTGCTCGCGAAGCCGCTGACGAGGTCTTGCTGTCGAAGAACCTGGTGTAAACGTGTAGCGAGGGCCTCTTCCGAATGAATAAGGTACAAGATCTAGCAGCGAGCTTAGCGAGTACAACAAAAATCAACGATACACAACTTAGCTCAAACGCAACGCCTATCCCAAACGGCCGGTCAAAGCGTAAACAGCCTCACACGAGTTAAAAACAAAACACATGCCACTGTGAATACACTACAAAAAACCCGACAAGCATAAATTTCCATCATCATAATTTTCAAACATGACACGAATGAGTAAATGGATAAAAAGATATATCTTAAGTATAACTTATCGTTCAGATATTATGAGGACGTTTTCAAACATGATGGAAGATTGATAGAAACCACATGAATTTGGAAAATGACCATGTGAGCATACTTCTTTCACACCATCCTAAGTGCCTGTGAAAAAACATATAGAAATAAAGACATAGAATGGATAAAAAATAAAAGTGATGATTTAATTTAGATAACGGTATATACATATGTGAATATCTAACATGAATAAAGATATGCCTTTACATAGGGATACAACTACAGATGAAAGAATTAAGATAGGCAAAAGTATAATTATGAATGAAAATATTGATGGACATTTAGAGGTGCACGTAAGAGTAGATTTATAACAAGATAATGTATAAAAGGAAAAGTATATATAAAGAAAAAATGCAAACATGTATTTACACGCAAAACATTAAATTCGATACAGATATAAATTTACAAATAAATAAAAACATTGAAAATAAATTTTAGACTGATGGAATATAGATGGATATATGTATCATTTCAAAATAGATGAATATGTAGAAAACCACATAAATATCTACATCAAGATAACGATTGGTTTGGTTACATGTACATATATATACTTAGAAAAATATTCTTAATGCATTTATCAATGTACATGAAAAAATAGAAGAGAATAAACATATAAATATATATGTACCACCATATACATATAAAATTAGATAAAAATACATATACAAATGCATATATAGATCCAGATAAACACATACATACGTGGAAAGATAAGGATACATAAACTGATACAGACATAAATGAAGAAACAAACATAAACACACATATAGAAATAGATATAGATATAGATAGAGATATAGATATAGATATAGATGTAGATATAGATATAGATATAGATATAGATACAGATATAGATGTAGATATAGATATAGATATAGATATAGATATGGATAAAGATATAGATATAGATATAGATAAAGATATAGATATAGATATAGATAAAGATATAGACATAGATATAGATATAGATATAGATATAGATATAGATATAGATATAGATATATATATAGATATAGATATAGATATAGATATAGATATAGACATAGATATAGATATAGAT
>SZWC01000003.1:1279119-1290962 GCA_023375785.1 Penium margaritaceum | reverse complement strand
GCCAAATCAACAAAATGGCCAAGTTAACCACTCACCTACATGGTGTACTCACAGGTCATATCTCACATGAGACAGAGCATAGTTGAGTCACCCTACAACAAATCCAGGGGTCATACCTCCACAAGGAGCAGAGCATTCCTGATCCGTCGTACAATACTGAACAAGGGGCAAACATATTCAACAGTGCCGTTATGTCGGCATCCTTTAGTGCATGGACAGCACACCCGGAATCCAGGACTTGCTCAATGAAGAGGGACTCCGATGTGGCAAGGAGTGGCAGCGGAGGTGGTTCGCCGTCTTGAATAGAGACTTGGGTGACATCAACAAGGGAGGGCGTAGCTGCGGAAGCTGAGGGTGCATTGTCTTCTTGTGTCGCGGTGCGTGACTGAAGGAGGTGCGCAGTGGCGCAAATTGTTGAGGCTGCAAAGATGAGTACTGGAGTCATAATAGCAGGTTTCCAGGGCTAAGAACCTACTGCTCTGATACCATGTTAGACTTTTGAGTGTCAGTAGGAGTGATCACGAGAGATCATGGACGGTGATCGGCTTCTCGCAACAAGTGATTGAGAGATTGTTGGCAGTCAGAGATGACAGAACTGGACGATGCGAGGGAGGAAGGCGGAGCAGCTGATTCTGGGGAGTAAACGCGATGAGGAGGCAGTTGCACGAAAATGACTGATTGATGAAATATCGGAGGCAAAGGAGTACATTGAGCTAGCCTGCTTAATGTAGTTTCCTCCGGTTCGCTAGTACTCCTGCGAGACAGAAGGGCTAGTTCGCGAAATATGAACGGCGTGCGGCGATGGTTTTGCTCTTGCGTAGTTGCCGCGTGTTTCTGAGAGTTTTGGTCGTGTCATTGTTGGCGCACGGATCTCGCTTGTACGTGTCCATTGAGATACGTGTGGCCCCTTTTGTTTTCTGTGCTTGGATGTGTTCCGGGCTTCTCGGTAGTTTCTCTCCTTTATTTCCAACATGGTGCAACTCTGGCACAACTCTGGTGGAACTCTGGAACAACTCTGGCAAAACAGTGGCACAACTTTGGCACAACTCTGGCACAACTCTGGCACAACTTTGACCCAACTCTGGCACAACGCTGGAATTTCTCAGGCACAACTCTGGCACAAATCTAGCACAAATCTTGCACACCTCTGGCAAAACTCTGGCACAACTCTGGCAAAACTCTGGAACAACTCTGGCACAACTATGGCACAACTTTGGCACAACTCTGCCCAACTCTGCCACCAGTGTAGAACAACTTAGGCACAGCTCTGGCACAACTCTGGCACAACTTAAGCACAACTCTGGTACAACTCTTGCACAACTCTAGCACACCTCTGGCACAACTCTGGCACAACTCTGACACAACTCTGGCACAACTCTGGCATAACTTTGGGACAACACTGTAACAACTCTGGGAAAACTCCGACAGAACTCTGGCACAATTCTGGCACGACTCTGGAAAAAATATGGCACAACTCTGGCAACACTCTGGCACAACTCTGGCACAACTCTGGCACAACTCTAGCACAACTCTGGCACAACTCGGGCACAACTATAGCACAAATCTGGCAAAAAACTCTGGTAAAACTCTTGCACAACTCTGGCACAACTGTGGCACAACTCTGGCACGACTTTGGCACAACTCTGGCAAAACTCTGGCACAACTCTGGCACAACTCTGGCACAACTCAGCACAACTCTGGCACAACTCGGGCACAACTATAGCACAAATCTGGCAAAAAACTCTGGTAAAACTCTTGCACAACTCTGGCACAACTCTAGCACAACTCTGGCACAACTCGGGCACAACTATAGCACAAATCTGGCAAAAAACTCTGGTAAAACTCTTGCACAACTCTGGCACAACTCTAGCACAACTCTGGCACAACTCGGGCACAACTATAGCACAAATCTGGCAAAAAACTCTGGTAAAACTCTTGCACAACTCTGGCACAACTCTAGCACAACTCTGGCACAACTCGGGCACAACTATAGCACAAATCTGGCAAAAAACTCTGGTAAAACTCTTGCACAACTCTGGCACAACTCTAGCACAACTCTGGCACAACTCGGGCACAACTATAGCACAAATCTGGCAAAAAACTCTGGTAAAACTCTTGCACAACTCTGGCACAACTCTAGCACAACTCTGGCACAACTCGGGCACAACTATAGCACAAATCTGGCAAAAAACTCTGGTAAAACTCTTGCACAACTCTGGCACAACTCTAGCACAACTCTGGCACAACTCGGGCACAACTATAGCACAAATCTGGCAAAAAACTCTGGTAAAACTCTTGCACAACTCTGGCACAACTCTAGCACAACTCTGGCACAACTCGGGCACAACTATAGCACAAATCTGGCAAAAAACTCTGGTAAAACTCTTGCACAACTCTGGCACAACTCTAGCACAACTCTGGCACAACTCGGGCACAACTATAGCACAAATCTGGCAAAAAACTCTGGTAAAACTCTTGCACAACTCTGGCACAACTCTAGCACAACTCTGGCACAACTCGGGCACAACTATAGCACAAATCTGGCAAAAAACTCTGGTAAAACTCTTGCACAACTCTGGCACAACTCTAGCACAACTCTGGCACAACTCGGGCACAACTATAGCACAAATCTGGCAAAAAACTCTGGTAAAACTCTTGCACAACTCTGGCACAACTCTAGCACAACTCTGGCACAACTCGGGCACAACTATAGCACAAATCTGGCAAAAAACTCTGGTAAAACTCTTGCACAACTCTGGCACAACTCTAGCACAACTCTGGCACAACTCGGGCACAACTATAGCACAAATCTGGCAAAAAACTCTGGTAAAACTCTTGCACAACTCTGGCACAACTCTAGCACAACTCTGGCACAACTCGGGCACAACTATAGCACAAATCTGGCAAAAAACTCTGGTAAAACTCTTGCACAACTCTGGCACAACTCTAGCACAACTCTGGCACAACTCGGGCACAACTATAGCACAAATCTGGCAAAAAACTCTGGTAAAACTCTTGCACAACTCTGGCACAACTCTAGCACAACTCTGGCACAACTCGGGCACAACTATAGCACAAATCTGGCAAAAAACTCTGGTAAAACTCTTGCACAACTCTGGCACAACTCTAGCACAACTCTGGCACAACTCGGGCACAACTATAGCACAAATCTGGCAAAAAACTCTGGTAAAACTCTTGCACAACTCTGGCACAACTCTAGCACAACTCTGGCACAACTCTAGCACAACTCTGGCACAACTCTGGCACAACTCTGGCACAACTGTGGCACAACTCTGGCACGACTTTGGCACAACTCTGGCAAAACGCTGGCACAACTCTGGCACAACCCTGGAACAACTCTGGCACAACACTGGGACAACTATGGCACAACTATGGCACAACTATGGCACAACTCTGTTACACTTCTTGCACAACTTTGCCACAATTCTGACACTACTCTGGCACAACTCTGGCACATCTGTGGCACAACTCTGGCATAACTCTGGCACAACTTTGGTACAATTATGGCACCACACTCGGACAACTCTGGCACAAATCTGGCACAACACTGGCACAACTCTGGCACAACTCTGGCACATTTCTGGCAAAACTCTGGCACAACTCTGGCACAACTCTGGTCCATCTCTGGCACAACACTGGCACAACTTTAGCACAACTCTGGCACAACTCTGGCACAACGCTGGCACAACTCTGGCACAACTCTGGCACACCTCTGGCATAACTCTGGCACAACTCTGGCACAACTCTGGTCCATCTCTGGCACAACTCTGGCACAACTTTAGCACAACTCTGGCACAACTCTGGCACAACGCTGGCACAACTCTGGCACAACTCTGGCACACCTCTGGCATAACTCTGGCACAACTCTGGCACAACTCTGGTCCATCTCTGGCACAACTCTGGCACAACTTTAGCACAACTCTGGCACAACTCTGGCACAACGCTGGCACAACTCTGGCACAACTCTGGCACACCTCTGGCATAACTCTGGCACAACTCTGGCACAACTCTGGTCCATCTCTGGCACAACTCTGGCACAACTTTAGCACAACTCTGGCACAACTCTGGCACAACGCTGGCACAACTCTGGCACAACTCTGGCACACCTCTGGCATAACTCTGGCACAACTCTGGCACAACTCTGGTCCATCTCTGGCACAACTCTGGCACAACTTTAGCACAACTCTGGCACAACTCTGGCACAACGCTGGCACAACTCTGGCACAACTCTGGCACACCTCTGGCATAACTCTGGCACAACTCTGGCACAACTCTGGTCCATCTCTGGCACAACTCTGGCACAACTTTAGCACAACTCTGGCACAACTCTGGCACAACGCTGGCACAACTCTGGCACAACTCTGGCACACCTCTGGCATAACTCTGGCACAACTCTGGCACAACTCTGGTCCATCTCTGGCACAACTCTGGCACAACTTTAGCACAACTCTGGCACAACTCTGGCACAACGCTGGCACAACTCTGGCACAACTCTGGCACACCTCTGGCATAACTCTGGCACAACTCTGGCACAACTCTGGTCCATCTCTGGCACAACTCTGGCACAACTTTAGCACAACTCTGGCACAACTCTGGCACAACGCTGGCACAACTCTGGCACAACTCTGGCACACCTCTGGCATAACTCTGGCACAACTCTGGCACAACTCTGGTCCATCTCTGGCACAACTCTGGCACAACTTTAGCACAACTCTGGCACAACTCTGGCACAACGCTGGCACAACTCTGGCACAACTCTGGCACACCTCTGGCATAACTCTGGCACAACTCTGGCACAACTCTGGTCCATCTCTGGCACAACTCTGGCACAACTTTAGCACAACTCTGGCACAACTCTGGCACAACGCTGGCACAACTCTGGCACAACTCTGGCACACCTCTGGCATAACTCTGGCACAACTCTGGCACAACTCTGGTCCATCTCTGGCACAACTCTGGCACAACTTTAGCACAACTCTGGCACAACTCTGGCACAACGCTGGCACAACTCTGGCACAACTCTGGCACAACTCTGGCAAAACTCTGGCACAACTCTGGCACAACTATGGCACAACGTTTGCACAACTCTGGCAAAAGTCTGGCACAACTCTGGCACAACTCTCGCACAAGTTAAGCACAACTCTCGCACAACTGTGGCACAAGTCTGGCACAAGTCTGGCACAACTCTGGCACAACTCTGGCACAACTCTGACACAAATCTGGCACAACTCTGGAACATCTCTGGCACATCTCTGGCACAACTCTAGCAAAACTCTGACACAACTCTGGGACAGTTCTGGCACAACCCTGGTACAAATCTAGCACAACTCTGGCACAACTCTGGCACAACTCTGGCTTGAATCTGGCACAAATCTAGCAAACCTCTGGCATAACTCGGGCAGAACTCTAGCACAACTCTTGAACAACACTGGGACAACTCTGGCACAACTCTGGCAGAACTGTGGCACAACTCTGGCATGACTTTGGCACAACTGTGGCAAAGCTCTGGCACAACTCTTGTACAACTCTGGAACAACTCTGGCACAGCACTGGGATAACTCTGGCACAACTATGGGACAACTATGGCACAACTATGGCACAACTCTGTCACATTTCTGGCACAACTCTGGCACAACTCTGGCACAACACTGGCACAACTCTGGCACAACTCTGGCACATTTCTGGCACAGCTCTGGCACGACTCTGGCACAACTTTGGCACAGTTATGGCACCATACAGGGAAAACTCTGGCACAACTCTTGTCCAACTCTGGCACAACTATTGCACAACTCTAGTACAACTCTGGCACAACTCTGGCACAACGCTGGCACAAATCTGGCACAACTCTGGCACAACTCTGGCAGAACTCTGGCACAACTCTGGCACAACTCTGCCACAACTCTGGCACACCTCTGGCACAACTCTGGCACACCTCTGGCACAACTCTGGCACACCTCTGGCACAACTCTGGCACACCTCTGGCACAACTCTGGCACACCTCTGGCACAACTCTGGCACACCTCTGGCACAACACTGGCACAACTCTGGTACAACTCTGGCACAACTCTGCCACATCTCTGGCACAACTCTGGCACAACTCTGGCACAACTCTGGCACAACTCTGGCACAACTCTGGCACAACTCTGGCACAACCCTGGCAAAACTCTGGCACAACTCTGGCACAACAATGGCACAACTATGGTACAACTCTTGCACATCTCTGTCATAAATCTTGCACAACTCTGGCACAACACTGGCACAACTCCAGTGCAACTCTTGCACAACTCTTGAGGAACTCTGGCACAACTCTGGCAAAACAGTGGCACAACTCTGGCACAAATTTGGTACAACTCTGTGACAACTCTGGCACAACTCTTGCACAACCATGGCACAACTCTGGCACAACTTTGGCAAACCTCTGGCACAACTCTGGCACAACTCTGGCACAACTCTGCCATTACTTTGACCCAACTCTGGCACAACTCTGGAATAACTCTGGCACAACTCTGGCAAACCTGTAGCAGAGCTCTGGCACAACTCTGGCAAAACTCTGGCATTACTCTGGCTCATATCTGGCACAACTCTGGCACAACTCTGGCAAAACTCTGGCACAATTTTGGCACAACCATGGCACAACTTTGGCACAACTCTGGCACAACTCTGACACCACTCTGGCACAACTCTGGCACAACTCTGGCACAACTCTTGCACAACTCTGACTCTGGTAGAACTCTGGCACAACTCTGGCAAAACAGTGGCACAACTCTGCCACAACCCTGGCACAACTCTGGTACAATCCTGGCACAACTCTGGCAGAACTATTGCACAACTCAAGCACAAATCTGGCACAACTCTGGCACAACTCTGGCGCAACTATGGCACAACTTTGACCCAACTCTAGCACAACTCTGGAGTTTCTCCAGCACAACTCTGGCACAACTCTAGCACAACCCACGCACACCTCTGGCACAAATTCTGCACAAATCTGGAAAAACTCTGGCACAACTTAAGCACAACTCTGGAACAACTCTGGCACAACGATGGCACAACTCTGTCACAACTCTGGCACAACTCTGGCACAACTCTGGCACAACTCCGGCACAACTCTGGAACAACTCTGGCACAACTCTGGCTCAACTGTAGCACAGCTCTGGCACAACTCTGGCACAACTCTGGCACAACTCTGGCACAACTCCGGCACAACTCTGGAACAACTCTGGCACAACTCTGGCTCAACTGTAGCACAGCTCTGGCACAACTCTGGCACAACTCCGGCATTACTCTGGCTCACCTCTGGCATAACTCTGGCACAACTCTGGCAAAACTCTGACACAACTCTAGCACAACTATGGCACAACTTTGGCACAACACTGGCACAACTCTGACACCACTCTGGCGCAACTCTGGCACAACTCTGGCACAACTCTGGCACAAGTTAAGCACAACCCTGGCACAACTCTGGCATAACTCTAGCACATCTCTGGCACAACTCTGCCACAACTATGACTCTGGTGGAACTCTGGCACAACTCTGGCAAAACAGTGGCACAACGCTGGCACAACTCTGGTACAAATCTGGCACAACTCTGTCACAACTTTAGCACAACTCAGGCACAAATCGGGCACAACTCTGGAACAACTCTGGCACAACTCTGGCACAACTCTGGCAAAAATCTGGCACAACTTTGTCCCAACTCTAGCGCAACTCTGGAATTTCTCTGGAACAACTCTGGCACAACTGTAGCACAACTCTTGCACACCTCTGGCACAACTCTGGCACAAATCTGGCAAAACTCTGGCACAACTCTGGCACAATTCTGGCACAACTCTGGCACAACTCTGGCACAACTCGTAGACAACTCTGGCACAACTCTGGCACAACTCTGGGAAAACTCTGGCACAACTCTTGCAAAACCCTGACACAACTCTGGTACAATTCTTGCACAACTCTGGAACAAATCTGGCACACCTCTGGCACAAATCTGGCACAACTCTGGCACAAATCTGGCAAAACTCTAGCCCAACTCTGGCACAACTCTGGCACATCTCTGGTACAACTTTGGCACAACTCTGCCACAACTGTGGCACAACTGTGGCACGTCTTTGGCACAACCCTGGCACAACTCTGGCACAACTCTGGCACAACTCTGGCACATTCGTGGCACACTTCTGGCACACCTCTTGCACAACTCTGGTACAACTCTGGCGCAACTCTGGCACAACACTGGGAAAACTCTGGCACATCTATGGCACATCTATAGGACAACTCTGTCACATTTCTGGCACAACTATGGCACAACTCTTGCACAACTCTGGCACAACACTGGGACAACTCTGGCACAACTATGGCACATGTATGGAACAACTCTGGCACAACTCTGGCACAACACTGGCACAACTCTGGCACAACTCTGGCACAACTCTAGCACAAATCTTGCACAACTATTGCACCACACTGGGACAACTCTGAAAAAACCCTGGCACAACTCTAGCACAACTCTGGCACAACTCTTGTCCAACTCTGGCTCAACTGTAGCACAGCTCTGGCACAACTCTACCACAAATCTTGCACAACTCTGATACAAATCTGGCACAACTCTGCTACAACTCTGTCAGAACTGTGGCACAACTGTGGCACGTCTTTGGCACAACCCTGGCACAATTCTGGCACAATTCTGGCACAATTCTGGCACAATTCTGGCACAATTCTGGCACAATTCTGGCACAATTCTGGCACAATTCTGGCACAATTCTGGCACAATTCTGGCACAATTCTGGCACAATTCTGGCACAATTCTGGCACAATTCTGGCACAATTCTGGCACAATTCTGGCACAATTCTGGCACAATTCTGGCACAATTCTGGCACAATTCTGGCACAATTCTGGCACAATTCTGGCACAATTCTGGCACAATTCTGGCACAATTCTGGCACAATTCTGGCACAATTCTGGCACAATTCTGGCACAATTCTGGCACAATTCTGGCACAATTCTGGCACAATTCTGGCACAATTCTGGCACAATTCTGGCACAATTCTGGCACAATTCTGGCACAATTCTGGCACAATTCTGGCACAATTCTGGCACAATTCTGGCACAATTCTGGCACAATTCTGGCACAATTCTGGCACAATTCTGGCACAATTCTGGCACAATTCTGGCACAATTCTGGCACAATTCTGGCACAATTCTGGCACAATTCTGGCACAATTCTGGCACAATTCTGGCACAATTCTGGCACAATTCTGGCACAATTCTGGCACAATTCTGGCACAATTCTGGCACAATTCTGGCACAATTCTGGCACAATTCTGGCACAATTCTGGCACAATTCTGGCACAATTCTGGCACAATTCTGGCACAATTCTGGCACAATTCTGGCACAATTCTGGCACAATTCTGGCACAATTCTGGCACAATTCTGGCACAATTCTGGCACAATTCTGGCACAATTCTGGCACAATTCTGGCACAATTCTGGCACAATTCTGGCACAATTCTGGCACAATTCTGGCACAATTCTGGCACAATTCTGGCACAATTCTGGCACAATTCTGGCACAATTCTGGCACAATTCTGGCACAATTCTGGCACAATTCTGGCACAATTCTGGCACAATTCTGGCACAATTCTGGCACAATTCTGGCACAATTCTGGCACAATTCTGGCACAATTCTGGCACAATTCTGGCACAATTCTGGCACAATTCTGGCACAATTCTGGCACAATTCTGGCACAATTCTGGCACAATTCTGGCACAATTCTGGCACAATTCTGGCACAATTCTGGCACAATTCTGGCACAATTCTGGCACAATTCTGGCACAATTCTGGCACAATTCTGGCACAATTCTGGCACAATTCTGGCACAATTCTGGCACAATTCTGGCACAATTCTGGCACAATTCTGGCACAATTCTGGCACAATTCTGGCACAATTCTGGCACAATTCTGGCACAATTCTGGCACAATTCTGGCACAATTCTGGCACAATTCTGGCACAATTCTGGCACAATTCTGGCACAATTCTGGCACAATTCTGGCACAATTCTGGCACAATTCTGGCACAATTCTGGCACAATTCTGGCACAATTCTGGCACAATTCTGGCACAATTCTGGCACAATTCTGGCACAATTCTGGCACAATTCTGGCACAATTCTGGCACAATTCTGGCACAATTCTGGCACAATTCTGGCACAATTCTGGCACAATTCTGGCACAATTCTGGCACAATTCTGGCACAATTCTGGCACAATTCTGGCACAATTCTGGCACAATTCTGGCACAATTCTGGCACAATTCTGGCACAATTCTGGCACAATTCTGGCACAATTCTGGCACAATTCTGGCACAATTCTGGCACAATTCTGGCACAATTCTGGCACAATTCTGGCACAATTCTGGCACAATTCTGGCACAATTCTGGCACAATTCTGGCACAATTCTGGCACAATTCTGGCACAATTCTGGCACAATTCTGGCACAATTCTGGCACAATTCTGGCACAATTCTGGCACAATTCTGGCACAATTCTGGCACAATTCTGGCACAATTCTGGCACAATTCTGGCACAATTCTGGCACAATTCTGGCACAATTCTGGCACAACTCTGGCGCAACTCTGGCACAATGCTGGCACTAATCTGGCACAACTCTGGCACAACTCTGGCACAACTCTGGCACAACTCTGGCACAACTGTAGCACAACTCTGGCACAACTCTGGTACTACTCTGGCGCAACTCTGGCACAACTCTTGTCCAATTATGGCACCACACTGGGACAACCCTGGCACAACCCTGGCACAACTTAAGCACAACTTTGGCACAACTCTGGAACAACTCTGGCACGACTCTAGAAAAACTCTGGCACAACTCTGGTTCAACTCTGGCACAACTCTGGCACAAATCTGGCACAACTCTGGCAAAACTGTGGCACAATTCAGGCACAACTCTGGCACAACTGTGGTAGAACTCTGGCACAAGTCTGGCAAATCTCTCGCACAACTCTGGCACAACACTGACACAACTATGGTATTACTCTTGCACATCTCTGGCATAACTCTGGCACAACACTGGCACAACACTGGCACAACTGCAGTGCATCTCTGGCACAACTCTGGTGGAACTCTGGCACAACTCTGGCAAAACAGAGGCACAACTCTGGCACAACTCTGGCACAACTCTGGTACAACCCTGGCACAAATTTGGCACAAACGTGGCACAACTCTGGCACAACTCTGGCACACCTCTGGAACAACTCTGGCTCAACTCTGGCAAAACTCTGGCACAACTTTGACCCAAATCTAGAACAACTCTGGCACAACTCCAGCACAACTCTGGCACAGCTCTGGCACAAATCTGGCATAACTCTGGCACATATCTGGCACAACTTTGGAACAACTCTGGCAAAACTCTGGCACAACTCTAACACAACTATGACACAACTTTGGCACAACTCTGGCAGAACTCTGGCACAACTCTGACACAAACCTGGCACAACTCTGGCACATCTCTGGCACATCTCTGGCACAACTCTGGCAAAACTCTGACACAAATCTGGGACAATTCTGGTACAACTCTGGTACAAATCTGGCACAACTCTGGCACAACTATGGAATAACTCTGGCACAAATCTGGCACAACTCTAGCAAACCTCTGGCATAACTCGGGCAGAACTCTAGCACAACTCTGGCACAACACTAGGACAACTCTGGCAAAACTCTGTCAGAACTGTGGCACAACTCTGGCACGACTTTGGCACAACTCTGGCACAACTCTTGAAAAACTCTGGCACAACACTGGGACAACTCTGGCACAACTAT
>SZWC01000003.1:1231475-1261074 GCA_023375785.1 Penium margaritaceum | reverse complement strand
CTGGCACAACTCTGGCACAACTCTGGCACAACTCTGGCACAACTCTGGCACAACTCTGGCATAACTCTGGGACAACTCTGGCACAACACTGGCACAAATCCGGTGCAACTCTGGCACAACTCTGTTGGAACTCTGGCACAACTCTGGCAAAGTAGTGGCACAACTCTGGCACAACTCTGGTTCAACCCTGGCACAACTCGGGCACAAACATGGCACAACTTTGGCGCAACTCTGGCACAACTCTGGAACAACTTGGGCACAACTTTGGCACAACTCTGGCTTAACTCTGACACAACTGTGACCCAGCTCTGGCACCACTCTGTAATAACCTTGGTACAACTCTGGCACAACTCTAGCACAACTTTGGCACAGCTCCGGCACAACTCTGGCACACCTCTGGCACAACTCTGGCACAACTCTTGCAAAACTCTGGCACAACTCTGGCAGAACTATGGCACAACTTTGGCACAACTGTGGCACAAATCTGGCATAATTCTGGCACATCTCTGGCAGAACTGTGGCATAACTTTGGCACAACTCTGGCACAACCTTGGCACAACTCTGGCTCAACTTTGGTACAACTGTGGCACAACTCTGACACAACTCTGGCACAACTATGGCACAACTCTAGCACAACTCTGGCACAACTCTGGCAAAAAAATGACACAACCCTGGGACATTTCTGGCACAACTCTTGAACAGATCTGGCATAACTCTCGCACAACTGTAGCACAAGTCTTGCACAACTCGGGCACAACTCTAGCACAACTCTGGCACAACTCTGGCACAACTCTCGCACAACTGTGGCAAAACTCTGGCACGACTTTGGCACAACTCTGGCAAAACTCTGGCACAACTCTTGGACAACTCTGGCACAACACTGGGAAAACTCTGGCACAACACTGGGAAGACTGTGGCACAACTATGGCACCACGATGGCACAACTCTGTCACATTTCTGGCACAACTCTGGCACAACTCTGGCACAACTCTGGCACAACTCTGGCACAATTATGGCACCGCACTGGGACAAATCTGGCACAACTCTTGCACAACAATGGCACAACTTTGGCACAACTCTGGCACAACTCTTGCACAACTCTGGCACATTTCTGGCACAGCTTCAGCACAACTCTGGCACAACTGTGGCACAACTCTGGCACAACTCTGGCACATTTCTGGCACAGCTTCAGCACAACTCTGGCACAACTGTGGCACAACTCTGGCAGAACTCTGGCGCAACTGGGGCACAACTCTGGCACAACTCTGGCACAACTATGGTACACCCCTGGCACAACTCTGGCACAACTCTGCCACAACTCTGGCACAACTGTGGAAGGACTCTGGCACAACTTTGGCACAACTCTGGCACAACTGCGGCATATCTCTGGCATAACTCTTACAAAACTCTGGCACATCTCTAGAAAATCCCTGGCACTACTCTGGCACAACTCTGGCACACCGGTGGCACAACTCTTGTACAACTCTGGTACAACGCTAGCTCAACCCTAGCACATCTCTGGCACAACTCTGGCACAACTCTGGCGCAACCTCTGGCAAAACCCTGGCACATCTCTGGCAAAACTCTGATACAAATCTGGCACACTTCTGGCACAACTCTGGAAGAACTCTGGCACAACTCTGGCACAACTTTAGCACAATTCTGGCACAACTCTGGACAACTCTGCAACAATTCTGGAACAACTCTGGAACAGCTGGCCCAAATCTGGCACAACTCTGGCACAACTATTGCACAACTTTGTCAGAACTCTGGCACAACTCTGGAACAATTGTGGCAGAACTCTGGCACGACCTTGGCACAACTCTGGCACAACTCTGGCACAACTCTGGCACAACTCTAGCACAACTCTGGGACAACTCTGGCACAACTCTGGCACAACTCTGGCACAACTCTGGCTCAACTCTGGCACAACTCTGGCACAACTCTGGCACAACTCTGGCACAACTCTGGGAAAAATCTGACACAACTCTGGAACAATTCAAGCACAACTCTGGAACAAATCTGGTTCAACTCTGGCACAACTCAGGCTTAACTCTGGCACAACTCTCGCAGAATTCTGTCAAGAATGCTGTCCTGGCGTGCCCTGAACTGCCTAAGTGTCCACGGATTCTAAGTGTAGAGAGACTTCCAAGGGAGGTGTGTGCTTTGCGTCGCCACAACACCAAGTGCAGAATTCTGGCAGAACACTTATTTCGGAAACTGAGAAGGGATGCGAATCATTAATGGTTAGTTATTTTGGTGAGATTTGATCCGATTCTTATAGCCTGTGATCTGAGCCTCCCAACGCATCCAAGCACGCCCAAAACGGAGCACTATAGCCCCTTCTACGCCCATCCAAGCAACCCTTGGTGGAGCCGCCTTTGGCTGCCGCCGACGTGAGTCGTCTCCGACACGAGCCGACGACGGCTCGAAGCGCCTTTCTTTGATTGACAAGTCAAAGGGCGGCTCGACCCAGTCCAGGGGACCTCCTTGGTTGCTTCCTCTTGGGCCTTGGGGTCTATGGAGCCAGTTGGAGCTGAACGCGGACCACCGGCGTGGAGTATCCCGTCATCCCGGATGGGTACCAGATTCCACCCGCCTCACCACCCGAAGTTTGGGT
This sequence comes from Penium margaritaceum, assembly GCA_023375785.1. Taxonomy (NCBI): domain Eukaryota; kingdom Viridiplantae; phylum Streptophyta; class Zygnematophyceae; order Desmidiales; family Peniaceae; genus Penium; species Penium margaritaceum. Next base: position 1,258,454 of record SZWC01000003.1, on the reverse strand, counting down.
GGGGCTAACTCTCTGAATTCTCAACCAAGTCGAGCAACTGAAAGCTCGAAATTGCATGGAAAAAACCAAGGAGTCCAAATCTGTAATCCGATTGGACATCCAACTATTCTCTAGTGGTCAGACCAAGAAAACGACGAACGGTAACCATGGTAGGGGCACTTTTTGACAATCTCCTCCGTGCACCTTCTATGCCAGATGCCTCATGCTCACTCTTTACTCATCCACTCCTACATGTTCAAGCCCTTCACAGCTGGTCAACCCAAGCCCTGCAAGGCTGATGACATGCCAATCTTGGGGCTGCGCCTTGGTTAAGCAATCTGCAAGCATGTGCTTTGTGCTGCAATGCTGCAGCACAACCTGTCCCTTCTCCACCATGTCGCGCACGTAGTGGTAGCGCACGTGATGCCTCCAATTTCACCGCGCCCTTGATTCTCTCCGCGTGGATCGTTTTCCGCGCCGTGCGCGGACCGTGTACTTTCACCACCTATCCAGAGGAACACAGACAATAGTTCTAAGCTGCTTGATAGTTCCGCGGAATGCAGGTCAAAACCTCTACGCATGAACCTCACCGATGAGTAACGCTCCGCGGTCCCTTTGTCGCCACACGTGAGCCCGCCACCTCGTGGCGTCCAAATCCTTTCTGCGGAATCCTCGTTCCGCGGACGTGCGCAAACAGGGGCACCGCCGGCAGCTCAACTCATCCGGGCTGTTGGCTCTTCACGCACTTAGTCCCACAGACCGCGGACAAGACACCACAAGCAATGGGAGGCAATGGGACGGTGGACTGAGAACACGGATGAGAGTGAGAAAATGTCTTTCATTAACTAGGCAGGTTACACGGAATGCAGAGTATTGCTCGAGTAAGCAAGCAAGACTGAGCCACACCTGTGCTATTGCCACCTAGGTCCTTATCTATCTGGGACTCTGCACGGTGTTTCCCCGTCGTAGGTCTCATCCCTTTCCTCTTCTTCCTACTTGGACTCCACGCGGTGCGACTACGCACTGCGGGTCTCGTCCTCAAACTCACACAACACATCCTCTGTTGATCATCTTCTTCATCCGTGGCTCGTGCACGCGGTCTTCGTGTCTTTTCTTGAATCTTCGTCTTCCGCGGTGCATCTCCGGTGATTCCTCCGTGATTGATGCGACAGGATCTCATGCTGATTGGCTGTTGCTCTCCTGACCGCCCGCTTGTCCGCTGACCTGCCTGCCCCTGTCTCAGTGAGTGCGTGTTTCCCGTGGCTTGTTCCTTGTTCCCTTCTCACTGCGGATCTCTTCGCCGTTGCTTCCCGCCTTCTCCAGCACCACGGGGCTCCGCGCCATTCCCACGCTGAACCGCTTCCGCGGGAGCTAGCGTTTCATGCGCGGCTCTCCTCTCGCCCAAGTTCTAACTCTGTGGATTGGCCCCCTTCGCAAAGCAGCGGCAAGAACGTGCATGACACTAATTCCCCCAACCTCCCCTTTTTCGAAAGAATCTGTCCCAGAGTGTGCCAGTGTGTTAGGCGCTTGAAATTCCTGCGCGACCAGGGATGGTCTTGCTCCTGGCAGGGTCGGCAATACTTCTCCCCTCCTCCTCCTTTTTGCTGGAACCTCGCCGCGCACTTGTCGTGGATGAAGAGTCTGCATCCATCACACCGCGCCTCCCTAGTGGGCGCGGTCACCTGCTTTTTGCATGAGGAACGATGGGGTGCTCGCTCGTATTTTTTGCAGCCGGAGCACCAGTAAATTTTTTCACCCTCATCACTCCGTCCGACTTCCTTGACACACGAGCCATGAGCAAGCTTTCCGCAATGTTTGCAGCGGTAGACTGTCCCACTCACCGGCCCCATGCAGTTGTCTCCGCTGCAAAGACGCNGGAACCTCGCCGCGCACTTGTCGTGGATGAAGAGTCTGCATCCATCACACCGCGCCTCCCTAGTGGGCGCGGTCACCTGCTTTTTGCATGAGGAACGATGGGGTGCTCGCTCGTATTTTTTGCAGCCGGAGCACCAGTAAATTTTTTCACCCTCATCACTCCGTCCGACTTCCTTGACACACGAGCCATGAGCAAGCTTTCCGCAATGTTTGCAGCGGTAGACTGTCCCACTCACCGGCCCCATGCAGTTGTCTCCGCTGCAAAGACGCTGGTTGTTGGACTTCCACTTCCTCTTCCGCTCCTGGTCCCGGCAGCTGCGGCAGGTCCAAATACCCTCCTTGCCCTATCCCCCGCACCAATTGTGACACATGATCCCGCACATTCCACACGCTTTGCCGAACTCCGCCATCCCCTTTTGGCAGCTTGCGCAGATTGGTACCAGTGTCACACTGTCGTATGTAAGCAAGGCCCCTTCCTCCTGGAGTATCTCACCCACGCACTCGTGGCATTGCCCCATCCAGGATGAGTTGCCCGTAACTAGACATGCCGCGTGAGTCAATTTTGAGCATTTAGCACAAGTCTGCCCTCGCCGACCACCTTACAACAGGTGGGACACTGCGCGGCGGGCGTCCTTTCCGCGGACGGCACTTGCTCCTCATCCTCCGAGTCCACTTCCTCCCCCTCCTCCGTCATTCGGGGCGCCTTTCGGGTTCTGCGCCGTCTTTCCATTTCCCGGCAGCAACTCACACAAACCTTAGGGCCGCTCCGTTCTCCTGATTCATCCCTCGGCCGCTTCATACATCTTTTGCACACCTTACGGAGGCAGCCTTTACATTCCGCCACAGTGCGGTCCCAGCAGTGCCCACAATGTGTGCACATCCTGCTCTCCCTCTCCTTCCTGGCCGGCTCCGCTTCCGCCGCCTGTCCTCCTTGCTGCCACTGTCTCATGGTGGCCCCTGAGACCACCCGGGGCCCCTGCCGTGCTCCAGCCTGCCCCTCTTCTTCCTCCTCTTCCTCCTCTTCCTCCTCCTCTGGATCCCATCGTCGGCGGGCTGCTCCTCCTCCCGAGCCCGGACCTGCTCCTTCATCCCCTCCCGTCTCCTTCTCCACTCTCTCTTCTCGGGCCTCACTGATGCACTTTTGACAGGTGCAGTTTAGCCCGATGCAGCTCTTTGTGAGCCCTTGGCGTGCCGGATGGCCGCAGATGCGGCAGACGACCTTCATGAGTATGTCTTCGGGCAGGCTTTCTCTGCACGACACACAGGGGCCCATATATGTGGCCAGTTTGCGAGGGCTCATGGGTGCGCCTTTCCGCGGACTGGCGGTGGGCGTCCTCGGGGTTGTGTCCCCACTATCTTCCAGCTGCTGCCCCAGCTGTACTGGCCACTTCTGCTGCTCTTGCTGCTGGACCTTCCGCTCTCCCACTTGTTGCTGCTGCCCCATGCGGATCTCCCCTGTGGACACTTCCTGTACGTCGGAGCCCTCCGTTTCCTCCTCTCCCCATGGTGCTTGACTCCATGCCTGTTCTTGCTCTGACACCTTCGCCTTACACTGAGACAGTACCTCCTCCGCTCGCCATCCTCTTGACCCCTTGCGCTCTTCGAGCAGAGGAAGCGCCCCGCCCGTGCCTGGAATGTGCGTTTTCCAGGCCGGAGGAAGGAGGACGAACTCGGTGGCGGGGTAGCTGCGCTCACTGAACCCTTCTGGTCCTTCCAGCCAAACATGCCCCGCGTCCACGGTGGCCACGCGGTACACCTGCCGTGCCTCCTCTGCTTCACGGGCTGCTCCGGGAAATGGGCAGAGGTAAACCAGATTTCCTTCCCGGATCGGCTCATGGTTGAGGCGTTGGTTTGCGGTGTCACATCCATGCCAGGCCGACACGGAGGCACGGAGTCGTGCCTCTGCCCTTGCCGCATCCGTCTTCCGGCACCGTTCCCTGAACCACTCCTGAACTTCCCGATCCCTGGCTGCCTCCTGCTCCTCTTCCGAGCGACCATTGGGCTGCTCCTCTGGTTCCAGTGGCAGATACAGCGGTTTTTGCGGCAAACCTTGCCGCGCGCGGGGGCTGTCCAAAGAGGAGGGCGTGAGGGGAGAATGAGGTGACGCGGCTGGGTGTTGTGTTGATGAAGTGCACGGCCTTTTTCAGTTCTTCCACCCATTTTCCACTCTCCGCGGTAGCCACCGCCCGTTCCAGGATGTCATGCAGCCTCTCCACCTGCCCTTGGGACTGGGGCCGATATCGTCCGGAGTGCACGTGCTGCATGCCCATTCCGCGAGTTTGGCACGGAACGCCCCCGCAAATTTGGTGCCGTTGTCACTGTGCACCACGCGGCACCCTCCAAACCGGTAGAAAATCTCTTTTCCTGGATGAAACGAGTTGGTCGGTCGGAGGACTTGTCGGGGACGGCGAGGACCCAGACGTACTTGGTGAGGTGGTCCACCGCCGCTGTCCAATATCGTTGACCCTGGGTGCGGCGGGAGCGAGGCCCGCGGAAGTCGATGATGATGCGGTCCAGGGGCTCCCGGATGGGAGAGGGCAAAAAGAGGGGCATATCTCGCGGCGTCACCCTCCGGTTCCGTTCACAGGGGGCGCAATGTTGCACCACCTCCCGGACCAACGTCGCGAGTTCTCGCACGTGCAATAGCTGGGACAGGCATGCTTTGAGTGGTTGCACGCCGGTGTGGTGGTGGCGATGGTACGCTTCAATCACTGCCTTCTGCAACGTGAGCGGAGGCACCCACAGCACCTTCGGCGAGGTCTGCCATAGCCGTCCGCCCTCCCAGGCGTATTGCTCACAGAGGCGGGTGAGGTCGTCCTTCTTCCTTCGGTCAAACACCACCCCCAGCTTTGTTCCGAGTGCCTCATACACCTTCCGCGCTTCCTCCTTCTACTGCTGCTTGGTGGTGGCGCAGAGCAGGATGTGCGCTGTCTGCCAAATGCGCCAATCCTGCGTCTCCATTGGTCCTTGTCGCCCCGGCCTCTCCCCCGACTTCTTTTTCGCCTCTTTCTCCTTTGCTGGCAGCCCTCGTGTCCGTCTGCCATCCTGTTCCACCCTCATCACCTGAAACCGCTTGAGGTTCTCCTCGTCGTAGACGGGAGTTTCCCAGTCCCAGTTGTCAGGTGCAGGGAAGAGGCGGAGGGCGCCCACCGCACGGAGCTCACCTTCGTCCCACCGGTCTTGCAGCCCTACCTCCGGGGGTCCTCCGTGCCGCCTGCTCCGCCCATCGCGGACCTCGGTTGTCTCCACCTCCGGTCGCCGTGGTACTGCGGCTTCAGGTAGCCGCAGCAGGCCTGGTCCCCTTGCGATGGGCTGGTCCTCATCATCTTCTTGTGGTGACTCGCTGAGCTTCGAAATCACCACTGCCCCCGCCTCCTTTCTGGCTGCTGCCGCCACACCGCTGGCACCGGGCCCTATTTCGCGGGTATCCGCGGTGCCGGTATCCCCGAGGATGGGCCAAAGTTGGACCGGGACCATGTCAACTGGGATAGGTATGCTGCGGAACACCGTCAGAAGCAGCTCCGTTGCTCGAGCGACGTCCTGCTGTGCCTGCACCAGTTGTGCAGGGTCGACGCTGAGAAGAGTGCCCTGCAGCTGTTGGCGCGGCTTGCGGCGTTTAGCCGGGGGCTTGATGGCAGGGCTGTCTTCTACCGCCCGCTTGCCTTCATCTTGCTGACGGGATGTTGGCGTGGTCGCGGTGGAGGGTGTTGGTCCTCCGGCGGTCTGCCTTTTGAGTGGAGTGGCCACGCGAATAGCCCCCGTGGCGTGGGATGGGGCGGGCTGCTTGCCGGCGGCCGCCAATGCTGCAACTCTTCTGGCTGCCTCCTGGAGCTTGGCCTGCTTTTTGCGCAAGGTTGCAGATAGAACCGGGCACAGCTCATCCCTCTGCTCCCCCTTCGTGGCTGTTGCCACTCCTGTTTTGATGCGAGCGTGCCTCCGCGTCTCTTCCGCTCCTTCCTCTGCTACCGGCTCTGCTGTTGCTTGTCCCACTGCAGCTGGTTCAGCCATTGCGGCCACCTCTTTCTCCGCTGCCTTCTCCTCTGTTGCCCCCACGGTCACCCCTTCCGCAACTGCTTGTCCCTCTGCCATTGTCCCCATCTCCGTCACTTCTGATTCCGTGGTGGCAGGCACTCCCTCTGTTCCGGCGACTGCTGTCGCTTCCGCTTCCGATGTTGTCCGTCTGGCAGCTTCCTCACGCTTTTCCGCTTCCTCCTGCTCTGCCGTTGCCTCCTGTTTCGGAGACTCATGCGTGGTTACTACCATTTGCGTTTCTGCCTCAAGCTCTTCCATCACACGTTCCACAATTGCTTTAGCCTCCTCCCGCCGTTCCTCCTCCGCCTGCTGCCATGTAAGCTGCATATCATATGCAGCTTACTCTGCGTTTGGGAGAGCTCGGGAGACTCCTGTAGGTAATCCTGAGCCTCTTCCGCTTCCGTGAGGATGTGGCTCTTCTCCTCTCGGCAGACGTCGACAGCCTCCCTGGCCCAATTCCGCAGGGCCTCCTCCTTTAGTGGCTGGTTCACCACTTGCAGGGCCATGCCCAATTCCTCTGCAACCGCGATCGCAATCCTCTGGCGGATCCCGCCCTCCCAGGTCAGGCGCCAACACTTTTCGATAGCCACATACCAGCCATCATTCCGTATTTCCGCTTCCGAGAGGTGTGCCAGATCTTGGGCCGCGTACCGCGTTCCCCATTTATCGCCGGCCGCCTGTAGCAAGTAACCCCACCTCCATGCCTTCGCTCCAACCTTCTTGCACGGTGCGTCTGCAGTTCTTGATGGCATCTGGTATGCATGATAGATGGTGAGGGCCCGGGCTCGCTCCTGGAGCAGGTGCACATAGCGCTGCGTGGGATCCTTGTGTTGGTCGCGGCGGACCTGGTGCCACCATTCACGAGCGATGTTTACCGCGTGATCTGGTTACTCCGTGTCAAGAAAGTTCGCCACGCTTGCCATGTCATGGACTCGTTGAGATTTGAGGATATCGTTTAGTACCGAAATGAGGCGCTCCGCGCCTGCCGTCTCCAGCAGTTTGTCCTGTCGTCCCTGCTGTCCAAGGAGTAGGGCAGCTTGTGCCGCACCCTTTAATGCCACTTGCCAGTTCTTTTCAAAGAGGGAGCGTGCCACCTCCGCGCGGATTGCCTCCGGGAGTTCTTCATGCAGGTGTGTGATGACGCTGTTGATTATATCCAGCAGACAATTGGTTCTGGGCTGGTCACCACTGTCGCCCGAGCTTTCTTCCGCCAGGTTGGTGCGTGCGCCCTCCATGATTGTCCCGGCGCTGATCACGGGTTGCGGTGTTCCGCGCGCCGATTTGCCACGCGGGGTCGGTGGAGAAGAGGAGTGCGCAGTCGGCGCAGAAGGAAAAGGCGGTGGAGGTGAGCCCAATGACGCAGCCGCTGCCGCTGGGGAGGCGGCAGGGCCAGATGCAGGGAGTGCGGCCGACAACACCACGGGTGCAGCTGCCTCCGTTGCCGGTACAGCTACCACTGCTGGGGATGCGGGAGAGCTGGATGGTTGGGGAACGCTAGGCGGGGCTGTCGCTGCCGATGATGGCGTGGGGCGTCCTGCAGATGTTGTAGCCTGCCCTGTGGTTAATCACCAAAGGAGACGTCTCGTGGGACCTCCACTCCCCCTGTTCGAAGGCGCGGACTCCGCGCTTGAGGGGCGAGCCATTGCGGATGCGGTGTTGCGGAGTGCTCCCGAGTTGCGTGTGAAACGGCGGGTAAACTGACTGCCGGCGCCGAGCAAGGCAGAAACCAAGGTGGGTGAGATTGAGAGCGGATGAGGTGAAGTAAAAAGTTGAGTGAACGAACAAATGCCGGAGGCCGAAGTGAGGCTGAGGATGCCAGCGCCGAGAAATGTATCCGCCTGGCGCGGTGCGGGCCAGTCCGCCGCCAGGAGCATGTCATAGGTCCGGACGTTGCAAACCTGGACCGTGTGCGGTGCGTGAATGTTGGCAACCTGCATGGGGAGGTCCGGGATTTGGCCGATGGGTGCATCGATGGCACCTGTGGAGATGGAGAAGCGGAGGCGAGTGGGTTTGAGAAGATGATAGAGGTTTAGGACGTCTACCATCCACAGTGCGATGGTGGTATGCGTGGCACCGGTGTCCACGATGGCCACGAACTTACGACCGCAGACCCAAACGTGGCACCAGGCCATGTGGACGGTGGTGGGCGGCGGTGGTGCGGGGGTAAACGGGGCCGGGGTCCACGTGCATGCCGCGCGGCGGGCCTCTTCTCAGATGCGAGAGTGTGTGGTGGTGATGGCATGGGTCACCATGCAGACGCCCGTGCCATGGTTTAGGATGCAGGAGAGGCGAATGCCAACAGAAGAGAGGGAAGGGTTGAAGGAGGAGAAATGGGTCTGGAGACGATCCGTAGCATCGGGGGAGTGAAGAAGGAAATCCACCAACGGTAAGGGGTGACGTGGCTTGAGGAGAGGAGAGGGAGAGGGAGTGGGAGGTAGCGGTGGAGGTCACGGGATGACCGTCATAGCGGGAGTGCGGCGGGTCTGTGGCATGGAGGAGCGAGGGGGAAGATGGGCCGCGACTTCTTCCAGCGTCCATCCGCGGATCGTGGGGTTGAAGCAGCAGGCAAGCTGGAGACCGGATACGATGGCGGGGAATGCCTGAAGGGCTTCCGCGGAGCCCATTGACACGTCGGGCTCCAGCTCTGACAGGAGTTGGTGAACGATTGTAGATTCCTCGTTCGTAGATTCGCGGGCGACGCCCTCCCACTAGGGCTCAGTGTCTACCGGGAGAGAAGCAGCTGCAGGAGGGGAGTCCGTGGGGTTGTTCCGCGGTTCCGCTGGGTATGGCCAGTTCGTGTGGGGAAGGCGGTTGAGAGCATCGGCGTTGCGATTGGCGAGCGCAGGCTGGTACTTGATTTTCATAGTATAGCCCTGTAGAAGGAGAGCCCATTTGGCCAAGATCCCCTTGTGATTCTGAGTCGTGAGAAGCCATTGCAGTGCCTGATGGTCAGTAAGGACGGTGAAGGGCTTGCCGTTCTTGATGTAGTCGCGGAAGTGTTGGAGGGCCCACAGCACAGCCAAGCACTCGCCCTTCACTGGCGGGTAGTTCCGTTCACCATCAGTGAGCGTGCGACTGGCATACGCAATCACCCGCTGGATGGGTTCCTGGATCAATTGCGTTAGCACGGCACCAAGGCCTTCTCGCGACCAGTCGGTGGTGATGGAGAAGGGAAGGTTGAAATCAGGGAACTCAAGCATGGGAGTGGTGACGAGTCGATGCTTGATTTTCGCCCAGGCAGCGGTGCACTCCGTTGTCCACTCGAAGGCGATGTCCTGATGAGTCAGCTGCTGCAATGGGCGGATGATGCGTGCGTGATCGCGGACGAACTTGCAGTAGAATGAGACGAAGCCAAGAAAGATCTTGACCTGCCCCGCTGTGGTGGGTTGGCGCCACTCCTGGATGGCTGCGATCTTCTCAGGGTCCGTTTTGATGCCCTCGGCACTCATGATGAAACCCAAAAACTCCATCTCCGCGGCACCGATGGAACACTTAGCGGCCTTGAGCTTGAGGTTAGCTGTGCGGAGAGCAACAAAGACAGTGGTGAGGGAGGAGAAGAGTTCCGCGAAGTTGTGGGCTGCGACCATGATGTCGTCGATGTAACAGCTTACGTTGGGAATGCCGCGGAGGGTGGAGTCCATGACTCGCTAGAACGTCGCGCTGGCATTGCGGAGGCCAAAAGGCATGCGGGTGAAGGCGTAGAGGTCCTCCGGGGTGACGAAGGTGGTCTTGGCCATGGAATCCTTGTGCATAGGGACAGCGTGGAAAACTGCTTTGACATCTAGTTTCGCGAACCATCCGCGGCCTTGCTGGCGTTCCTGAATGTTGACGATTAGCGGCATCAGATAGGCGTCTTCCTCCGTTATTTGGTTGAGATCACGGAAGTCAACACAGAACCGCTTAGACCCATCCGGTTTGCCGACAATGACCAAGTTGGCTTGCCAGGGGCTGACGACAGGGATGATGACTCCCTGTGCTTTTAGTTCCGCGAGTCCCTCGTTGATGATTTTTTCTTGGTCAGGGAGGATCCGGCGGAATTTTTTCTTGATGGGGGCAGCTGTGCCGGTGTTGATAACATGGACGGCATTGACCGCCTCAAGGTCTGTTACGGAACCGGCGAAGATGTCCGCAAAGGAGTCGAGAAGGTCGCGGAAGTCTTGCTTCTGCGTTGGTAAGAGGCGAGGGTGCAAGATGTGATCCCAGTGGGGAGGCGGAGGTGGGAATGGATCGCGGATGGGGTAGAATTCCTCATCATCGTCCGAGGGGAAGCCCTGACCAAATGCCTGTTCGCTCCGCTGTCACAACCCAAGGAGGTTTGCTCGTATTCCTGGTTCCGATTGGTCCGCTGCCAGTTCTCGACATTCTTGGGCGGGAACCTGCTCCGTATCCAGAATAGCCTCCGCGGGGGTCTGGCCGCACTGGGAGCGGGTGAGTGAATCTTCCTGTGCGGCATCTGAGAGGGAAAAGGGTGCACCGCCGGTTACTGGTACTGTCACCCGGTCGCCCACAGTGATGAGGGCGTACTCTTTGGTGCCAGCAACAGAGGTGAGCTGCATCACGCCCAGAGAGAACAGCAGGTTACCTTGGCGCGGAAGGAGGTAGTCCATGCCCAGGAGCACGTCATAGGTCCGTGCCTGTGTGATTTGGACGTTGACTGGCTCATGGAGGGATCCCACCTGCAAAGGCAGTCCATGCACTTCTCCGTCCCCATAGTCCATCCCTCCTGCCGCATTGCTGAACAGCCGACGTGTAGGGAGGATGCGATCCGCCCAGCCGACCAAGCAGAGAACGTGGAGGGCAACCGTGGTATGGGTTGCGCCAGTGTCGATGATGGCCAGGAACGTCTGGCCACAGATCCAGATCATACAGCACGCAACCTCATAGTGGCGGTCATCACGGCGGGATGGTTCCAGAGGCTGTGGCACCCAGCCCCATTCCACTTCATCCGTGCTCAGGGCTGGTGGTGTCTCCGCGACGATCCGGCGGGTGTTTTGGGTGCCGTGAGGTGAGGTAGTGCATGTGAGGGAAATACCCACAGTTTGAAGATGGTGATTGGCTTTGGTGAATTCGTCCTTGAGCCACAGAGCCAGTTCAGGATGGATCCGAAGGAATTCAAAGAAATTCACATGCACGATGGGTGTGATGAACAGTTTTTCCATGGTGTCTGCGGCATCTACGGCAGTAGGGGGGTGTTAGGGGGAGCAGATGGAGTGGCTACCTCGATTGGACCGTCCGCTGGCCCAAGGTTCGCGGTGAGGCGCTTTTAAGGGGGACGCGTTGAACGGGCGGCCACGGCCTCTTGCAGTCGGGCCTTGACGGCTTCTACCCTCCGGCGCAGGTCACTCTGCAGCTGCGCGGCCTCCTGCATATTCCATCCGCGGAGTCCTATTGTGCAAGCCTGTGTGATGAGTGCCGCTTCCTCCGGGGTCGGGGGTACTTTGTGGTCTTGTTCTCGGCCATCGGTAGGTCCAGTTTTGTATTGCGCGCGCCGGTGGTAGGATCCACAGTTGGTTGGGGATTTGGGAGGAGTCCTTGTCCCGTCTCGGCTTGGCCGGTAGGAGGCGGACACGGTTGCTGCGGCTGCTGCTGTTGTGACTGCTGCTGTTGTTGACCTGGCCACGTCTGGTTGTAGTGTTGGTGCCATTGCTGAACCATAGGATCCTGGGACACCGGGTCAGGGCGCGGAGCTGCCTGTCGCTTACGAGGGCAATCCCGAGCAATGTGTTCCAGGCTTTGGCAAGTATAGCAAGATTTTGGCTTCTGCTGCTGCGGAGGCAGGGCATGTGAGGAAGAAGATGCAGGGGTTTCGCCGCTCTGGTGTTGTCGGGTGGACCGTTGTCTGGCGGAGATAGCCGTGGCATCCTGCACCGCATCTCGGAGGGAATGGTAGTGGTCCGCGATCATGAGGCTGCTGATCTCATCCGGAAGTGCGCGGATGAGGTTCTGCAAGAGAACCCACAGCGGCACGCCTTCTCCTTGTGGATTCTTGGCCACGGAAGCCCAGGTCAGGAGCTGGTCCAAGAACGTGCGGATGTCCTCATCCTTGCGCATGACCTCCTTCTCGATCTTCCGCAGAGCTTCTTCCTTTGTCAAATGTTTGGAGCGCTCGATGAGGGCGTTGCCAAAGTCCTCAAAAGATGGGAAAGGTGCATGCGCGTTGTACCAATCAGTTGCAGCTCCTTGGAGGTGGAGTTCTACAGTGGCGAGGCAGAGGTCGGGCGGAATCGGGCCAATGCTAGCTTAGAGAGTAATTTGCTTGAGCCAGACCCAGGGGTCCTCTTCCAAGGCACCCTTAAAGGAGTCCAACCGCGGAATGTTTGCAGGCTCAGAACTGATATATTGTAGCTGCAGGATGGTGCTGCGGTTAGTCGTCAACGCAGTCACAGCAGGTGGCGGGGGTAGGGCCAGAGGTGGAGCCGCGGAGTATCCAGTTGGAGGGGTTGGCATCCGAGGCTGCCCCGCAGGCATGGGAGGACTTGGCTGCATGGGTGGGGGAGGCATGTACCAAGAAGGAGGCGCTGGCGTAGTAGCAGTGTAAGGTGTGGAGAAGAATGCCATCCCAGGGGGCGGGATCTGGATCCCGGGTGCCGATGGTGCCATCGCCTGGGGCACCCAGTACATCTGGCTGGCAGGAATTGCAGCCGCGGAGTAGGGCTGAGCCGCTGGTCCCATGTCGGCAGTCAGGGCCGCCATCGCCCTTGTGGAGTGTTGAGCCACATGTGTCTGCTGTGGTGGCGGGTGCGGGTGGTTCTGCATTATCAGTGGTGGCTGTGGCATGAGTGGCGGTGCTTGGAGTGTTCCCCCCGCGGGCACTGTTCCAACCAGCTGCTGGTGGGGAAATTGCTGATGGGCAATCATGGGTGGCTGTGGCGGCTCATTGGGCACGAGTACCTGCGGCATCGCTCCCACCTGCGTCATGCCCATAGGCTGCTGGTGCCGCGTCATCCACAGGGGTGGAGTGGTAGCGGAGGGCTGAATCATGGTGCTCATCGGTGCCATACCCCCAAGCGCCTGTTGCTGATAGGTCAAAGGTTGAGTCCCCGTTGGTAGCGGTTGAACTGGGGCTCCTTGGTGGGTAATGCCCCCACCATGGTTCCCTTGATGCGGTATCATCGCAGGGGGCTGAGCCGCCACTCCTGCTTGCGGCATGGGCTACCATGGTTGCTCGGTCGGTACTCCAGGCGCCAGTGGATGTGGCATCACTCCTGCTTGCGTCATGCTTGTTGCCGCCTGGGATGGGTGCATTTGCTGCTAAGGCGATGCGGTATGATGTGGGGGTATTCCTACCAGTGGTATGCCCATGCTCGGCTGGAGAGGAGGCAATTGCTGTGGCCCTGGTCCGGATACGAAGAAATGCGACGGCATCCCTGTCTGCCCGACTCCTAGAGGCTGCTGCGGCAAGTGCATTGGCGGCTGTGGCAATCCCGTTGTCTGGGAAGGTGCGGTGGGTTCCACCACCGTCGCTTCCGCGTGTGGGGAAGGCTGATGCTCTGACGGCTGATTACCGGCAACGGCACGGATCCTGGTGTTTGTGAGGGCTCCGGCATCCCCAACTGCCTGTCTCCAGGGTAGAGTGCTAGTGGGATCATTTGCTACTCCTGTAGTCCAGTCACAGGTGATCCCGCTGATGTACCCACTGGGACCGTCCCTGCCAGCTGTTGCGGCAGGTTCGTTACCAGGGGCATCCCAAGCGCGGAGGCCGGTGATCCAATCTGCTGCAGGTTCATCGTTGACTGGTGGTCGTCCAGTGTTGGGATCCCGGAGGTACCTGATTCCTTGGGGTTCTGTAGTAGAGTTTGCGGATGCACTGGCGGAGGTGCGTGCTGTGCCGTTGTAGTGCCAGCCACCAGCGGTTGCTGACCGCCACGACGCCGGTAGACCAATCTGTGATAGGAGTCCTTTGGTGATGGTGGTGCATCGGAGAACCACTGAGCTCCCAACAGTGTCTTCTCCTGCTCCTCTTGTCCTTGTTGGTGCTGGATGGATCCGCGGCTGCCGGAGCTGCGGATGGTCTCCACCTCCGCGTGTTCGCCCAACGCATCCATGATACAACGCCAGTGCAGTTGTTCTAGCCACTCGGTCACACGTCGGTGCTGAGCGAGTGGACTGGAACCTGGTGAAGAGCTGACTGGGGCATAAAACAGCGCAAGTGAGGAGTCTCGGCTGCCTGCAAAGGTGGCGGCCCGGCGTGGCAGGAAGCACCGCACAGGCGATTGCTGCTGTTGCCCGATGTTGTGATGTACGTAGCTGGCTACCGACATCGACTGGTCTGAAGGTCACGTGTAGTTCCGCTAAACAAAGAGCAGGGAACTTTGCACGCTCACCGCACCATGACACTGATACCCCCAATTTTTCCGCGCCCTTGATTCTCTCCGCGTAGACCTTGTTCCGCGCCGTGCGCGGACCGTGTACTTTCACCACCTATCCAGAGGAACACAGACAATAGTTCTAAGCTGCTTGATAGTTCCGCGGACAGCAGGTCAAAACCTCTATGCATGAACCTCACCGATGAGTAACGCTCTGCGGTCCCTTTGTCGCCACATGTGAGCCCGCCACCTCGTGGCGTCCAATTCCCTTCCGCGGAATCCTCGTTCTGCGGACGTGCGCAAACAGGGGCATCGCCCGCAGCTCAACTCACCCGGGCTGTTGGCTCTTCACGCACTTAGTCCCACAGACCGTGGACCAGACACCACGAGCAATGGGAGGCAATGGGGCGGTGGACTGAGAACATGGATGAGAGTGAGCAAATGTCTTTAATCAACTGGGCAGGTTACATGGAATGCGGAGTATTGCTCGAGTAAGCAAGCAAGACTAAGCCACACCCGTGCTATTGCCACCTAGGTCCTTATCTATCTGGGACTCCGCACGGTGTTTCCCTATCATGGGTCTCATCGCTTTCCTCTTATTCCTACTTGGACTCCACGCGGTGCGACTACGCACCGTGGGTCTCATCCTCAAACTCACACAACACATTCTCTGTTGATCATCTTCTTCATTCGCGGCTCGTGCATGCGGTCTTCGTGTCTTTCCTTGAATTTTTGTCTTCCGCGGTGCGTCTCTGGTGATTCCTCCGTGATTGATACGACAGGTTCTCATGCTGATTGGCTGTTGCTCTCCTGACCGCCCGCCTGTCCGCTGACCTGCCTGCTCGTGTCTCAGTGACTGTGTGTTTCCTGCAGCTCGTTCCTTGTTCCCTTCTCAGTGCGGATCTCTTTGTCGTTGCTTCCCGCCTTCTCCAGCACCACGGGGCTCCGTGCCATTCCCACGCTCAACCGCTTCCGCGGGAGCCAGCGTTTCGTGCGCGGTTCTCCTCTCGAACCGAGAGCCCAAGTTCTAACTCCGCGGATTGGCCCCCTCCGCGGAGCAGCGGCAAGAACGTGCATGACAGCATGTCAATGTGCTTTGTCCTCCTGTGTTGCGTCGGGTTGTTGGTCAGCGAGATGGAGGCGGTGTTGTCCTCGTGGACCACCGTAGACTCCTGCTGCAGCACGCCTAGCTCCCCCAGCAATCTGCGGAGCCACACTGCTTCCTTGACCGCCTAGGCTAGAGCGACGTATTTTGCCTCCACAGTGGAGGTGGCAATGCAGTCCTGCTTCCTGCTACACCACAAGACCGCTGCACCTGCGAGAAAGAACACATAGCCAGAAGTGGACTTCCTCTTGTCCACATCGCCGGCGTAGTCCGCGTCAGTGTAGCAGACCAGCCGCAAGGGGTCTCAACTTCCCTTTCCGTCGTACTTCAGGCGCGCATGCCACGTTGCCTGCAAGTATCGGAGGATGCGCTTTAGCGCCTGCCACTGTAGTGGCCTAGGGTTGGCCACATTCCTGCTCACCTGACCCACCGCGTAGGCCAAGTCCGGCCAAGTCGCCACCATGGCATACATCAGGCTACCCACCACAGACTGGTAGGGCACCTCCGCCATGTCCTCCTTCTCCTCTTTTGTTTGTGGCGCCATTGCCGCACTCAGCTCATAGCGCGTGAAGACCGGACTGCCCACTGGTTTGCAGTCCTCCATGCCGTACCGCTTCAAGACCTCGGCCACGTACTTGGCCTGCCCCAGCTCAAGCCGTGCGCGCCCTCCGGTTTTGCGTGATGCTCACCCCAAGGTAGTACTCCAGCTCCCCCATATCCGTCATCCTAAATCTGCTGCTCAGCTGCTCCTTGAGCTGTTGCAAAGCCGCCAGATCTGATGAACACAGAATCAGGTCATCCACGTAGAGTGCGACAATCTGATGGAGTCCCTTGCTGCGCCGTACGTACACGCTGTGGTCTGACTCATGGCGTTTGAAGCCGAGCTCCGCCATGTAGCCGTCCATCTGTAGGTACCAGTACCTAGGCGCCTGTTTTAGCCCGTACAAGGCCTTCCGCAGGTTGGACACTTTGCCCTCCGGCGCATCCACCCTCTCCGACACCTCAAGGTAGTTTTCCTTGTCGATGATGCCATTTAGGAATGCCGTCTTGACATCCATTTGGTGGATCTCCATGTCCTTTGCGGCTGCCACTGCGAGGATCGTCCGGATGCTTGTGAACTTGGCGACGGGCGTGAACGTCTCATCGTAGTATTCGCCTTTCCGCTGCGCATACCCCTTCGCCACTAGTTGCACTTTTCACTTCTTGACCTTGTTGTCCTTGGTGAGCTTCACCTTGAACACCCACTTGGAGCTGATCACCTTCGCCCCCTCAGGCCAATCCACCAACTCCCAAGTGCCGTTCTTAGCAAGGGACGCAAGTTCAGATTTGATTGCTTCGTCCCACTCCTGCCCGTCAGGCCGTGCAAGCGCCTCTTGCACGGTTGTCGGCTCCATTGCGGCTGCCATCATGCACCGCGCCATGCCGACCAAGCTGCCTGTGCTCGCGTCATACCGCTTTGCCGCATTTCGTTGCCTCCGGCTGCGACGTGGCGACCTGGGCGACGCCGGCTGCTGGTCCTGTTGTTGCTCTGCTGCAACGTTGTCCTCGGCTGCGGGCTCCCTTGCGTAGGCTGCTGCGTCCTGCACTCCAGCGGCACCTGCACCTGCTGCATTGCCCTGCTGCGCTACAGCACCGTCATCCTCCGAAGACCCATCATCGACCTCTGCAGCCGCCGGCTCCTCATCACGCTCAAGGAATTGGAACCACTCCGCTTTCTTTGGAGAGTGCACTGTGTCAATGTTGTTGCTACTGCAGTAGCTCTGCTGCTCATCAAACGTGACGTCGCGACTGGTGATGACGTCCTGCGTCCGTGGATCAAAGAGGCGGTACAACTTAAGCGCACTCTTGTATCCGACGAACGCGTACGCCTTTGCACGCGGATCTAGTTTGGAGTCTTTTCTTTGCGCGGCCTGCACCAATGCGTGCACCTTGCACCCAAACGCCTTCAGGTGCGCCACGCTTGGTTTGCGCCCGCTCCAAGCCTCTTGCGGTGTCTTCCAGCCGCCCTTCCCTTTCAGCACTGCTGTTGGGGTGAGGTTGGTGATGTAGCACGTCGTACTCACGGCCTCAGCCCACAGGCTCCGTGGCAACTTTGCGTCCACGAGCATTGTCCGCGCCATGGTGAGTAGCGTCTGGTTTGCACGTTCCACCATGCCATTAGATTGAGGCGTGTACGGAGTGGCCAGCTGCCACTCAATGCCGTGCTCCTTCAGCCACCCTCCGCAGCCCACGTACTTGCGGCCATTGTCGCTGGGTAGTGCTCTGACCTTGCGGCCGGTCTGCTTCTCCACCGCTGCGACGTACTTCTTCAGCCGGTCCAGCACATTGCTCTTCCGCTTCATGAAGTAGACGTAGAGTTTTCTGCTACAATCGTCGATGAAGGTGACAAAGTACTGCGCGCCCCCAATGGACGGCGTCTTGATCGGTCCACACACATCACTGTGTACGACCTCGAGCAGGTTCTCGGCGCGCCGTTGTTTGTCTTGGAATGGCTTGCGCTTCACCTTGCCCACGATGCAAGGCTCGCATTTGTGCTCTACGGAATCTTCTGCTGTCTCTGCTGCATTGGTGATGTTGAGGCCGCAAACCATGTCGCGCTTCACCATCTCTTGCACGACTGCGGGCGACGAGTGCCCCAGTTGCCAATACCACAGCTGCAGGTCTGCTCCCCCGCCTTTAACAAGGTTGACGACACGTGTTGGCGGGTTTGCCACGTCTGTTACCGAGGGGAAGACCTTGGTCTCAATGATGTAGAGGCCTCCCTTGCGCTTCGCCTCGAGCACGACCTCGCCGCCGCCGTCCATCCGCTCGACTGCACCTTTCCTGCAAAAGAGCACTTCATACCCGTTGTCTGTCAAGCTGCTCACACTCAAAATGTCAGCCAGTCCGGGGACATGTTACACGTTTTCGATAACACATTGTGCCTTTTTACCACCAACCACCACCCCTACGTCCACATCACCTTGGCCGGCCGCTGGATTGACCTTGTCGTTGGCGGTCACCATGGACTTTGCAGACTTGGTGTAGTTGATGAATCCCACCTTCTCGACTTGGGTATGCTCCTCCGCACCTGAGTCGAAGCATCGCCGGCTGGCACCCTTCAGGTCGTGGTTCTTTGTGCGGTTGAGGAGCGCCTTTTTGCCTTTGGCACCCTTGCCACCAGACTGCGCCTCCTCCGGGAACTCCTTTGCCCAATGGCCTTCCTCGCTACTGCTATGGCATGCACCCCTCTTGGCGCCCTTCTTGCCGCCACCCTTACCACCGCCTCGCTTGCCGCTGCTGCTGCCATCTTGCATTTTGGTGACCAGGGCAGTTGAGGCTGACGAGGTCTTGCCACCGCTCCGACGGTGTACCTCGTTGCGGATGTACTCGGCGACTGCGCCGTAGGTGAGTTTATTCTCCTCCCAACCTCCCAGCACCGCGATGAAAGGACCCCAACTGTCAGGTAGAGCCATGAGGAGTGCCATCGCCTACATCTTTGTGACAATCTTCCATCCGACATCATTGCATTGTGAGGCAAGAGACTCAATCTGCTGCATGGCGGAAATGATGTCCTCACTCTCATCGATCCTCACCGTCAAGGGTCATTTCATTGCGAAGATCTTGTTGGCTAGGGATGTTGATTGGTGAATGGAGGAGAGCTTCTTCCATGCGTTGGCTGCCAGCTTGCAGCCATGGATACAGCCCCACTGAGATTCATGCAGTGCCGACAAGAGGAGCATTAGCGCCTCCGTGTTCTTCTTCGCGAAGGCCGTCTTCTCCTCATCCGTTGCGCTCGCATCTTGAACCTCCGTGCCCTTCATAATCTCCAGCAGTCCCTTGTGCGTGAGGTAGATCTCAAAATGCCACCGCCACAGCCAAAATCCAGGGCCGCCCATATGCTTTTGGATGGGCGAGGACTCCGGCTTCTGTGCCATGTTGAACTTCTGCGATGGACAGTCTCAGAGTGCGACGACGACGTCGCCCGGAGCGACACTCCCGTGCGTTGCGGAAGCCGTGAACATCTTGGTAGGTAGGTCAAGGCTGTGGGCCCATAACCCTTTGTCAAGAATGCTGTCCTGGCGTGCCCTGAACTGCCTATGTGTCCACGGCTTCTTAGTGCAGAGAGACTTCCAAGGGAGGTGTGTGCTTTGGGTCACCACAACACCAAGTGAAGAATTCTGGCAGAACACAGATTGCGGAAACTGAGAAGGGCTGAGAATCATTAATGGCTAGTTATTTTGGTGAGATTACATCAGATTAGTATAGCCTGTGATTTGAGCTTTCCAACGCATCCAAGCACGTCCAAAACGGACCAGTATAGCCCCTGCTACGCCCATCCAAGCAACCCTTGGTGGAGCCGCCTTTGGCTGCCGCCGACGTGAGTCGTCTCCGACACGAACCGACGACGGCTCAAAGCGCCTTTCTTTGGTTGACAAGTCAAAGGGCGGCTCAACCTGGTCCAGGGGACCTCCCTGGTTGCTTCCTCTAGGGCCTTGGGGTCTATGGAGCCCGTTGGAGCTGAACACGGACCACCGGCGATGGACTATCCTGTCATCCCGGACGGGTACCAGATTCCACCCGCCTCACCACCCGAACTTTGGGTAGGGCTAACTCACTGAATTTGCAACCATATTGAGAAACTGAAAGCTTGAAATCGCATGGCGAAATCCAAGGAGTCAAAATCTGCAATCAAATCGGACATCCGATTACTCTATAGTGGTCAGAACAAGAAAACGACAAATGGCAACCATGGCAGGGGCACTTTTTAACAAACTCTAGCACAAGTCTGGCACAACTCGGGCACATCTCTATCACAACTCTGGCACAACTCTGGCACAACTGTGGCAAAACTCTGCCATGAATTTGGCACAAATCTGGCAAAACTCTGGCACAACTCTTGCACAACTCTGGCACAACACTGGGAAAACTCTGGCACAACTATGTCACCACTATGGAACAACTCAGTCACATTTCTGGCACAACTGTGGCACAACTCTGGCACAACTCTGGCACAACTCTGGCACAATTATGGCACAACACTGGGACAAATCTGGCACAACTCTTGCACAACTATGGCACAACTCTGGCACAATTCTGGCACAACTCTGGCAGAACTCTGGCACAACTCTGGCACAACTCTTACACAATTCTGGCACTATTGTGGAAACACTCTGGCACAACTATGGCACAACTATGGCACAACTATGGCACAATATCTGCATTACAATGGCAAAACTCTGGCAAGACTTTGGCACAACTCTGGCACGACTTCAGCCCAGCTTTGGCACAACTCTGGCACAACTCTGGTACAACTTTGGCACAATTCTGGCACAACTCTGGCAGAATTCTGGCACAACTCATGCACAACTCTGGCACAACTCTGGCACAACTCTGGCACAACTCTGCCGCAACTTTAGCACAACTCTGGCACAACTGTGGCACAACTCTGGCAGAACTTTGGCACAAATCGGCACAACAACAACAAAAAGGAAACAAGAGGGCCGAGAGTGAGATCCCTATCCCTCTCTCGACGCTCCTGTCTATCCTACATGGCGGGGCATGGTATGGCTGTGGACAGGCCTCTTGAGGCGTCCTACTGATCCATCCATCCGCAGCCCTATTCACTCTACTCATCCTATTGGAGCTCAAGAGAGCTGATTGAATGATGGTTCCGGAAGCGATAAAAATTGGCTTGTTTTGGACCAACAGGGTGCGTGGTATGGCAGAGGAAGCGAGACTGCAAGCCTGAGCTCCTCTCGACTCTGAGTCTACTGACGTGGCAATGAATAGGAGCACACGGAAGATATTGTTCTTTCTAAAGATGGATCCTGTGGCCATGAATCTTTGCGAGGGCAGTTGGAACGATCGGAGCTGTTGCTGAATTGAGGGGTGCGGTCATTCCGTCATTTCGAGACAAATGCCCGAGACAGATCGACAGGCATGAGAAGCTACCGCAGATCCGGACGGTCCATCCACGGATCGCACCAAGGGTGCTGGCCATCCGCCAACCTCGGTCTGCCGATGATCGGAGATCATCGAGCGGCGTCCAAAAGATCCTGTGACTGAAACCTGGAAGGCACAAGGATACCGGACTACGTCAACACTTGTACTTTTCTTTGCTTAGCTAGTACAGACAGATAAGTAGCCGTAGGTTTGTATTTGCTATCACTTCGTCTGTGTGAGAACATTTTGAACTAGCTTGGTACCGTTGGAAAGCTTGTGAGACGAGTCGTGTAACTGTGCCTTCAGCGCATACTCTTGAATCGCACATTCAATGACATTACTGAGAGAAGAGTGCCCGTGTATGTATGAGTGGTAACACGTGTCTGAGAGGTCATCACCAACAATTCAGTAAAGCATCGAAGAGCTGACCCATCAGAGTACTACATATAAAGATTCCTAAAGATTCTTTTATGTAAAATTTCAACGTTTGGTATCAGAGCAGGTGGCATCTTCAGATCTACGCAACTATTGCGGCAACAATCAACAATGGAGATCACTTCAAAGTGGCGCCGTTTGACGGCGATGATTACCATACCTTCGCATTCAACATCGAGATGATCTTTCTAAACAAGGGCCTAAGGGGAGTCGTCTGCGATCCTCCCACTAACACATTACCTGCAGGAGCGTCACCTGAAGAACAAGTCAGCTGGAAGTGGTGTTGTGACCAGGACTTTTCAATTCTGGCGCTCAATCTAACAGAACGACTCAAGTTTATCATCAGAGAAAACAATCCAACCAACTTTCCAAGGAAAGCTTGGAAGGCCCTGAAGAGTCGCTATGTAAGAACGAGCGATGTTGAACTGGGAAGCCTCTTGACAGAGTTTCACACTCAACAGATGGAAGAAGGAACACGCCTGGAAGATCACGTGTCCCATCTCAAACATGTGGCCAGCTGCATCTCATCAATGGGAGAAGTGATCTCTGAAAGAGTCCTAGTACTAACTCTTTTTCGTGGACTACCTGCCAGATTCAAAGACACCACCAACCGACTTCAGAATTTTCAGAAACAAGGGAGGACCTTTGATGCTCAAATTGCTGAACTTTGAACAACACTGTGGTAAGCCATTGATGCACAAGGAAGAGCCGCCGGTGGGGCACCTGGTGCTATTGCTGGAGCAACACCAGCAGCAGCAGCAGCAGCACCACCACCTGGAAGTCAACCATACTCTCTGACTTTGGAAAAGGCTGTCAAAGAACTTATGATGGTTGAAGAACAATATGTCAAGGACAATGGAGGTGAAACTGGCGTTGTGACCAAATACCAAAGACAAAGGACAAAGAAATTTGGAGCCTATGGTAACGGCAGTCAGGGCTCTCTTACGCATTTCAACAACAGAGATCAACCAACTCCTCACTCACCACGGGGCTTTGTTCCACCAACTAATTGAGTGTCCTGGACGTGCAAGCAAAAGGGACACATTGCCGTGGACTGCCCTAAACGACTTCCAAACTTTTCTTGTCATTATGGTTCTCGATGACCACATCAAGCAATTCTGACAACTCACATGTCCACCGTGGCCGCCTTTCTTATAGGGTCTATAAAAACACAGGAATAATCAGACAAAGAAGACAAATTTCAGTTGAATCTTCTATCTGAAGGACCAATCCTGCCTGACAAAGACATGTCAGTCGCACAGCCAGAGCATTCAACCTATGGCTCAGCAACAGAAGATGCAGCACACCACACCCAGGCCAAAGAAGATTTTGTGAATGAAGAGGTGGCCATATGCTCCATCGACAGTGCTCTTCTCTTGGCTGCTGGAATCTTGACATGGATCATGGACTCTGGCTGCACAAAACACATGACTTGCAAGAAGGACTGGTTTATCAACTTCAAGCGTTTTGTGACACAACGAGAAGTCCGCCTTGGTGATGGGAGAACTATCCCTCCCTATGAGAAAGGGAAAGTCAAGGTTGGCATTAAGTGCAATGGAAAGCCGGCAATAAGGACCTTCTAGGACGTACTCTACGTCCCAGACCTTGCCGCAAATCTTCTTTCGGTTACCAAGCTCAACGAAAAAGGTTTCAAAGTTGTGTTTGACACTGACAAGAACTGCAAGGTGTACAACCAGACATCTCAACTGGCAGCGGTGGCCACTTGAATGGGAAATCTGACCATCCTTGACACCAGCGAGCCCTCCAGACACTCAGAAATGCAAGAGATGGCTTTTGTGGCTTCTTCACCTACACCGGCAAAGATAACGTCTCTGCCAACCACAACAGAACTTTGGCACAAGCGGCTGGCACACGTCAGCTATTCAACTCTAACCAAAATGGCAGCAGATTCAGTTGCTCATGGTCTTCCGGACAGTCTACTACAAGACAGAGAAGCACCCATGTGCGGAGGCTGCATTACAGGCAAACAACATCGAGAGTCTTTCCAAGCACTCCCGTCACATGGAACCCATGAGTTCCTGGAACTCGTGCACATGGATCTCTG
Organism: Penium margaritaceum; assembly: GCA_023375785.1. Lineage (NCBI taxonomy): Eukaryota > Viridiplantae > Streptophyta > Zygnematophyceae > Desmidiales > Peniaceae > Penium > Penium margaritaceum. The sequence continues at coordinate 1,234,732 of SZWC01000003.1, read as the reverse complement.
CTATATCAAGGAAGGCTCTCTCTCCAACAAGCACTGTTTTCTCATCATCCTGGATGACTACACACATATGGTCTGGACCCAGATCTTCCGTTTAAAATCTGATGCTATTGAAGAAACAAAAACTTGGGTTCGACAGGTTGAAAACAAGACCAGTGTGACAGTCAAGAAGATCCGCACTGACAAGGGGACTGAGTTTGTCAACCGCAACCTCAAAGCCTTCTACGATGAGAGAGGCATTCAACATCAAACCACGGTGCCATGTACTCCACAACAGAATGGAAAAGCAGAAGGAATGAATCAGACGCTTCTCGAAAGAGGTCGGGCCATGCTCCATACAGCTGGCCTCTCCTCTGCTTTCTGGGCTGAAGCTCTTCACACTACAGCATGTATCACAAATCGTCTTCCCACAGCAAATTTGCCTGCAGGTGCATCAATACCTTACGAAGCATGGACCAGGAACAAGCCCTATCTGGGACACATCCGTATGTTTGGATGTACAGCACACGCCTGGGTCCGGCCAGAAGAGCGCTCCAAGCTTGATCCATGATCAAAAGTCTGCATCCTCCTTGGATACGAGACACGCGACATCGACCGACTTTGGGATCCAGACTCCAAACGTGTGATTCGGAGCAGACAACCCATCTTTGATGAAAGCTTCTTCAATCAAGCACGTGATGCAATACCCCCAGCAGTCACGGCCACTGTCTACATTGAGAAAACTCCACCACCTCTTCAGAAATTCTCCGTCGACCCCACATCTGATGACCACGCTGGTGTACTCCCTCTTGTGGTTCCAGAGGAACATCATGATGCTCCTGTTGCTCCACAGACAGTCATCTCCAGCACTCCGTCACAATCAGGACTACGCCGGTCCGCCCGACTCACAAGACCTCCGACATTCCTTCAGCTTGGTTTTCTGTCAACAACTGAGATTTCAGCAGACGATGACTTTGATCACAGAGCACTACTCACACAAGTGGTGGGCTCCACCAGCTTCAACGATGCCATGCGTTGTCCTGATGCCAACCAATGGCGCCAAGCAGCTCAAGAGGAACTCTCTCAACTTCCAAAACAGCACACATGGGATCTTGTCCCTCGACCACCCAACACGCCCGTTGTTACGTGTTAGTGGGTGTTCAAAACCAAGCTGACCAGTGCAGGTACACCTGATCGCTACAAAGCCCGTCTGGTTGTGCGCGGCTACAGTCAAGTCCTTGCAGTAAACTGTCAAGACACCTTTGCACCGGTAGCCAAGTATTCATCTACCAGGGTGTTCCTATCTCTGGCCGCTAACAACAAATGACATCTCCATCAAGTGGACGTCAAAAGTGCCCTCCTCAATGGCGACCTCAATGAAATCATCTACATGACCCAACCAGAGGGGTTCATATCTCCAGATAAACCCGATCACGTCTGCAAGCTCAACAAGTCTTTGTATGGCCTGAAGCAAGCTCCACGACAATGGAACCTGAAGATCCATGAATTTTTCCTGGTCCAAGGTCTCCAACGCCTTCATTCCGACCACTCAGTGTACTTTTGTGGAGGGTCAAATCTTCTTGGCGTTATTCTCTACGTGGATGACCTCATCCTGTTTGGGCCGTCGCTCTCTCTTCTGGATACACTCAAACAATAGCTGTCTTGCCGTTTTGAGATGACTGACATGGGGCCCCTCAAGTACTACCTTGGCATTCAAGTCACTCATGACATCACGCACGGTCAGGTGACGCTCACTCGAGCCACTTATGCCCAATGTGTGGCTGACAAGTTCAGGCTTGGTACATCCACTCTACAAGCTACACCACTTTCCAAGGATCACGGCCTTATCAAACAAGTCACAGCAGCCACACCTTTGGCCTCTTTGGAAGATGCACAAGCTTTCTCGCGCATGGTGGGCTCCCTGATGTACTCCTCTGTGGCTACATGACCTGACCTCTCATTTGCCGTTGGCCTTCTCAGTCAAGGATGCCAACGCCCTACGGCTGCTCACATCGTGGCCGCCAAACGCAGTATTCGCTACCTCCGTGGATCCGCCTCCCTTGCTATCCACTACTCTTCTGGGAACAATGTTCTCCAGGGCTTCTGTGATGCTCATCTCTCTGGTGATCACACCACAAGTCGCTCCACCTCTGGGTATGCTTTATTTCTCAATGGTGGACCCGTCAGCTGGCACAACAAGAAGCAATATGTGGTCTCTCTCTCTTCTACAGAAGCTGAATACATTGCTGAAAGTGAATGCACGAGAGAGGCGGTCTGGCTTCCCATGCTTTTGAGCGAGCTTGGGTTCGATCGACTTGAACCCATGCCCATCCACTGTGACAACCAAGGCGCCATTGCTCTTTCCGAGGATCCGGTTCTCCATGATCAAACTAAACACGTCCGTTGGTAGTATCACTACGTTCGCGATGCCGTCGCGGAAGGCGAGGTCGTCGTGCACTACCTTCCCACTGCTGATCAGACTTCTGACATCTTCACCAAAGCTATCTCTACCGACCGCCACGGTCATCTCTCCACTCGCCTGGGTCTTCTCTCCTTGTCCTGACATCTATCGGCGCTGCTTCCTCTCCGCTCTTCCTCTGCTGCCGCTCATTCCTGACTCTCTCTTTCCGTCCCCCCCGTATGAGGCGTTGGGACGGACAGAGATGGTCCTCGGTGGAGCCGTTGTCGCTTCCCATTTCCGTGTCCCCCACATGTGGTGTTGGCACGGACGCGGGTCGTGTGCAACTGCTTCCCCACCTCCCTTGCTTCTGCATGCCGCTGTTGGCTGTTTCCCGCTTCCACCCCCCCCCCTATGAGGCGTTGGGCCGGACGCGGGGCCTCCACCCCTCTACCTCCTCTGCGCACTCCCTCCTCCTTTGTCTTCTGTCTCCTCGTGTCTGCACTTTATTCTCCTCCTCCTCCTGCGCCTCGGTCCTCGCATAACGCCAACATCCTCCCATGCTGGCCTGTTCGGGGCCGGAGCCACGCCGCTCCCAACTGCAAACCTTCTCCAGCTATATCCTGCCCGGTTCTTCTTCTGTCTTCAGACCTCGTTGGGTGGGCTGCCGCTGTCAGCTCACCATTCTGGCCGGATGAGCGGGAGGGGGCCCACGCCCCCGAGTCCGGGCAAGGTGTGCTGTTGGGACCGGACTATTTCTCAGCCGTCGGGGCATTTTCCAGGCTAAAATGTTCTCACCGGCCCACTGTACACCCTGCGTCTTGTTCCTCCGGACTTCTCTTCTCTCTCTCTCTCTCTCTCTCTCTCTCTCTCTCTCTCTCTC
>SZWC01000003.1:1217322-1231322 GCA_023375785.1 Penium margaritaceum | reverse complement strand
CCCTCTCTCTCTCTCTCTCTCTCTCTCTCTCTGTGCCGAGGCTCGGTTGGCCCGGGGGCGGATCTCTTTCACCAGGCATTCTTGTGCCTCGCCCTGTCTCTTTTTTGTCGCCCCCATTCTTCCGTCTCTACTCTCACGGGGGGGCTTCTTTCTTTTTCCACTTGTCGGCTCCAACCTCATCGGCACTGGATCGACAAGGGGGGGAATGTTGAAAAAGGACAGCCGTCAGATTGCCTCGATCCAACGATCTACTGGGCTCGGCACAACAACAACAACAAAAAGGAAACAAGAGGGCCGAGAGAGAGAGAGAGATCCCTATCCCTCTCTCGACCCTCCTTTCTGCCCTACATGGTGGGGCATGGTATGGCTGTGGGCAAGCCTCTTTAGGCGTCCCAACTATCCATCCATCCGCAGCCCTATTCACTCTACTCATCCTATTGGAGCTTCGGAGAGCTGATCGAGTGATGGTACTAGAAGCGATACATTTTGGCAGGTTTTGGACAAACAGGGTGCGTGGTCTGGCAGACAAAGCGAGAGTGCAAGCGTGAGCTCGTCTTGACTCTGAGTCTGCTGACGTGGCAAGGAACAAGAGCATGCGGAAGATATTGTTCTTTCTAAAGATGGATCCTGCGGTCACGAATCTTTGCGAGGGCACTTGGAATGATCGGAGCCGTTTCTGAATTGAGAGGTGCGGTCATTCCGTCATCTCGAGACAAATGCCCGAGACAGATCGACGGCCATGAGAACCTAATGCAGATCCGGACGGTCTCGTCCGTGGATCGCACCGAGGGCGCTGGGCATCCGCCAACCTCGGTCTGCCGATGATCGGAGATCATCGAGCGGCGTCCGAAAGATCCTGTGACTGAGAACTGGAAGACACAAGGATACCGGACTACGTCAACACTTGTACTATTATGCTCTTAGCGAGTACAGAGAGATAAGTAGCCGAAGGTTTGTATTTACTATCACTTCGTCTGTGTGAGATCCTTTTGAACAAGCTTGGTACCGCTGGAAAGCTTGTGAGACGAGTCGTGTCACTGTGCCTTCAGCTCATACTCTTGAATCACACAGTCAATGACATTACTGAGGCAAGAGTGCCTGTGTATGTATGAGTGGTAACACGTGTCTGAGAGGTCATCACCAACAATTCAGCAAAGCATCGAAGAGATGACCCATCAGAGTACTGCATCTGAAGATTCCCAAAGATTCTGTTATGTGAAATCTCAACAACACCTCTGGCACAACTCTGGAACAACTCTGGCACAACTCTGGCACAACTTTAGCACAATTCTGGCACAACTCTGGCAGAACTCTGGCACAACTCTGGAACAACTCTCGCACAAAGCTGGCGCCACTCTGGCACAACTCTGGCACAACTCTGGCACAACTCTGGCACAACTCTGGCACAACTCTGAAACAACTGTGGCAGACCTCTGGCACGACCTTGGGACAACTCTGGCACAACTCTGGCACAACTCTGGCATAGCTCTGGCTCAACTCTGGCACAACTCTGGCACAACTCTGGCATAGCTCTGGCTCAACTCTGGCACAACTCTGGCACAACTCTGGCATAGCTCTGGCTCAACTCTGGCACAACTCTGGCACAACTCTGGCATAGCTCTGGCTCAACTCTGGCACAACTCTGGCACAACTCTGGCATAGCTCTGGCTCAACTCTGGCACAACTCTGGCACAACTCTGGCATAGCTCTGGCTCAACTCTGGCACAACTCTGGCACAACTCTGGCATAGCTCTGGCTCAACTCTGGCACAACTCTGGCACAACTCTGGCATAGCTCTGGCTCAACTCTGGCACAACTCTGGCACAACTCTGGCATAGCTCTGGCTCAACTCTGGCACAACTCTGGCACAACTCTGGCATAGCTCTGGCTCAACTCTGGCACAACTCTGGCACAACTCTGGCATAGCTCTGGCTCAACTCTGGCACAACTCTGGCACAACTCTGGCATAACTCTGGCACAACTCTGGCACAAATCGGGCACAACTCTGGCACAACTCTGGCACGACTTTGGCACAACTGTGGCACAACTCTGGCACAACTCTTGCACACCTCTGGCATAACTCTAGCACAACTCTGGCACAACTCTGGCAAAACTCTGGCAGAAATCTTGCACTAGTCTAGCACAACCCTGGCACACCCCTGGCTCAGCTCTGGCACAAGTCTGGCACAGCTCTGGCACAACTATGGCACAACGCTAACAAAACTCTGGCACAACTCTGGCACACCTCTCGCACAACTCTGGCACAAATTTAGCACAACTCTGGCACAACTGTGGCACAACTCTGGGACAACTCTTGCACAACGTGGGCACAACTCTGGCACAACTCTGGCACAACTATGGCACAACCCTGGCACAAATCTGGCACAACTCTGGCACAACTCTGGCACAACTCTGCCACAACTCTGGCACAACTCTGGAACGACTCTGGCACAACTTTGGCACAACTCTGGCACAACTGTTGAACAACACTGGCACAAATCAGGTGTAACTTATGCAAAACTATGTCACAACTATGGCACAACTTCTGTCATAACTCTGGCACAACTGCGGCATAACTCTGGCACAACTCTTGCAGAAATCTGGCACATCTCTGGAAAAGCCCTGGCACTATTCTGGCACAACTCTGGCACACCTGTTGCACATTTCTGGCACAACTCTGGTACAATGCTGGCACAACTCTGGCACATCTCTGGCACAACTCTGGCACAACTATGGGACAACTATGGCACAACCCTGGCACAACTTTGTCACAACTCTGGCACAAATTTGGCTCAACTCTGGCACAACTCTGCCACAACTCTGGCACAACTCTGGCTCAACTCTGGCACAACTCTGGCACAACTCTCGCACAACTCTGGCACAACTCTCGCACAACTCTGGCACAACTCTCGCACAACTCTGGCACAACTCTCGCACAACTCTGGCACAACTCTGGCACAACTCTGCCACAACTCTGGCACAACTCTGGAACGACTCTGGCACAACTTTGGGACAACTCTGGCACAACTCTGGCACACCACTGGCACAATAAGGTGTAACTCATGCAGAACTATGTCACAGCTATGGTGCATGATCTGGCATAACTCTGGCACAACTGCGGTGTAACTCTGGTACAACTCTTGCAAAACACTGGCACATCTCCGGAAAAGCCCTGGCACTACTCTGGCACAACTCTGGCACACCTGTGGCACAACTCTGGCACATCTCTGGCATAACTCTGACACAACTCTGGCGCAACCTCTGGCACAGCCCTGGCACAACTCTGGCAAAACTCTGATACAAATCTGGCAGAACTCCGGCACAACTCTGGAACAACTCTGGCACAACTCTGGCACAACTCTGGAACAACTCTGGCACAACGCTGGCCCAACTCTAGCACAACTCTGGCACAACTATGGCACAACTCTGGCGTAACTCTGGCACAACTCTGGAACAACTGTGGCAGAACTCTGGCACGACCTTGGCACAACTCTGGCACAACTCTGGCACAACTCTGGCACAACTCTGGCACAAGTCTAGTACAACTCTGGCACAACTCTGGAACAAATCTGGCATAACGCTGGCACAACTCTGGTACAACTCTGGCACACCTCTGGCAAAACTCTTGAACAACACTGGCACAACTCTGGCACAACTCTGGCGTAACTCTGGCACAACTCTGGAACAACTGTGGCAGAACTCTGGCACGACCTTGGCACAACTCTGGCACAACTCTGGCACCACTCTGGCACAACTCTGGCACAACTCTGGCGTAACTCTGGCACAACTCTGGAACAACTGTGGCAGAACTCTGGCACGACCTTGGCACAACTCTGGCACAACTCTGGCACCACTCTGGCACAACTCTGGCACAACTCTGGCGTAACTCTGGCACAACTCTGGAACAACTGTGGCAGAACTCTGGCACGACCTTGGCACAACTCTGGCACAACTCTGGCACCACTCTGGCACAACTCTGGCACAACTCTGGCGTAACTCTGGCACAACTCTGGAACAACTGTGGCAGAACTCTGGCACGACCTTGGCACAACTCTGGCACAACTCTGGCACCACTCTGGCACAACTCTGGCACAACTCTGGCACAACTCTGGCACAAATCTTGCACAAGTCTAGCACAACCGTGGTTCACCTCTGACTCAACTCTGGCACAACTCTGGCACAACTCTGGCACAACTCTGGCACAACTCTCGCACAACTCTGGCACAACTCTGGCACAACTATGGCACAACTCTGGCACAACTCTCGCACAACTCTGGCACAACTCTCGCACAACTCTGGCACAACTTTAGCACAACTCTGGCACAACTGTGGCACAAGTCTGGTACAACTCTGGCACAACTCAGGAACAACTCTGGCATAACTATGGCACAACTATGGCACAACCCTGGCACAACTTTGTCACAACTCTGGCACAACTCTGGCACAACTTTGGCACAACTCTGCCACAACTCTGGCACAACTCTGGAACGACTCAGGCACAACTTTGGCACAACTGTGGCACAACTCTGGTACAGCACTGGCACAAATCAGGTGTAACTCATGCACAACTATGTCACAACTATGGCACAACATCTGGCATAACTCTGGCACAACTGCGGTAGAACTCTTGCACAACTCTTGCAAAACACTGGCACATCTCTGGAAAAGCCCTGGCACTACTCTGGCACAACTCTGGCACACCTGTGGCACAACTCTGGCACAGCTCTGGTCCAATGCTGCCACAACTCTGGCACATCTCTGGCACAACTCTGGCACAACTCTGGCGCAACCTCTGGCACAACCCTGGCACAACTCTGGCAAAACTCTGATACAAATCTCGCACAACTCTGGCACAACTCTGGAACAACTCTGGCACAAATCTGGCACAACTCTGGGACAACTTTGGCACAACGCTGGTCCAACTCTAGGACAACTCTGGCACAACTATGGCACAACTGTTGCGTAACTCTGGCACAACTCTGGAACAACTGTGGCAGAACTGTGGCACGACCTTGGCACAACTCTGCCACAACTCTGGCACAACTCTGGCACAACTCTGGCACAACTTTATTACAACTCTGGCACAGCTCTGGAACAATCTGGTACAACGCTGGCACAACTCTAACACAACTCTGGCACAACTCTGGCACAACTTTGGCACAATTCTAGCACAACTCTGGCACAACTGTGACACAACTCTGGCACAACTCAGGCACAACTCGGGCACAACTCTGGCACAACTGTGGCACAACTCTGGCACAACCTTGGCACAACTCTGGCACAACTCCGGAACACTTCTGGCACAATCCTGGCACAAGCCCGGCACAACTCTCAAACAATTCTGGCACAACGCTGGCACAACTATGGCACAACTCTGGCACAACTCTGGCACAACTCTGGCACAACTCTGGCACAAATCTGGCACAAATCTGGCACAACTCTGGCACAAATCTGGCACACCTCTGGCACAACTCTGGCACAACTCTGGCACACCTCTGGCACAACTCAGGCACAACTCTGGCACAACTCTGGCACAACTCTGGCATAACTTGGCACAACTCTGGCACAACTATGGCACAACTCTGGCACAGCTCTGGCATGACTTTGGCACAATTGTGGCAAAACTCTTGCACAACTCTGGCACACCTCTGGAAAAAATCTGGCACAACTCTGGCACAACTCTGGCACAACTCTGGCACGACTTTGGCACAACTGCGGCACAACTCTGGCACAATTCTTGCACACCTCTGGCACAACTCTGGCACAACTCTGGCACAACTCTGGCACAACTCTGGTATAACTCTGGCACAACTCTGCCACAACTCTGGCACAACTCTGGCACGACTTTAGCACAACTGTGGCACAACTCTGGCACAATCCTTGCACACCTTTGGCATATCTCTACCACAACTCTGGCACAACTCTGGCAATACTCTGGCACAAATCTTGGACAAGTCTAGCACAACTCTGGTACACCTCTGGCTCAACTCTGGCACAACTCTGGTACAACTCTGGCCCAACTATGGCACAACTCTAACACAACTCTGGCACAACTCTGGCACAACTCTGGCACAACTCTCGCACAACTCTGGCACAAATCTAGCACAACTCTGGCACAACTGTGACACAACTCTGGCACAAATCTGGCACAACTCGGGCACAACTCTGGCACAACTCTGGCACAACTATGGCACAATCTGGGACAACTCTGGCACAACTCTGGCACAACTCTGGCACAACTCGGCCACAACTCTGGCACAACTCTGGAACGACTCTGGCACAACTTTGGCACAACTCTGGCAGAACTCTTGAACAACACTGGCATAAATCAGGTGTAACTCATGCAAAACTATGTCACAACTATGGCACAATGTCTGGCATAACTCTGGCACAACTGCGGCATAACACTGGCACAACTCTTGCAAAACTCTGGCACATCTCGGGAAAAGCCCTGGCACTATTCTGGCACAACTCTGGCACACCTGTTGCACATTTCTGACACAACTCTGGTACAACGCTGGCACAACTCTGGCACATCTCTGGCACAACTCTGGCACAACTCTGGCGCAACCTCTGGCACAACCCTGGCACAACTCTGGCAAAACTCTGATACAAATCTGGCACAACTCTGGCACAACTCTGGCGCAACCTCTGGCACAACCCTGGCACAACTCTGGCAAAACTCTGATACAAATCTGGCACAACTCTGGCACAACTCTAGAACAACTCTGGCACAACTCTGGCACAACTCTGGAACAACTCTGGCACAACGCTGGCCCAACTCCAGCACAACTATGGCAAAACTTTGGCACAACTCTGGCACAACTCTGGCACAACTCTAGAACAACTGTGGCAGATCTCTGGAAGGACCTTTGCACAACTCTGGCACAACTCTGGCATTACTCTGGCTCAACTGTGGCACAACTCTGGCACAACTCTATTAAAACTCTTGCACAGCTCTGGAACAAATCTGGAACAAATCGGGCACAACTCTGACACAACACTGGCACAACTCTGGCAGAACTCTGGCACAACTTTGGCACAAATCTAGCACAACTCTGGCACAACTGTGGCACAACTGTGGCACAACTCAGGCACAACTCGGGCACAACTCTTGCACAACTCTGGCACAACTCTGGCAAATCTCTGGCACAACTCTGGAACAAATCTGGCACAACCCTGGCACAACCCTGGCACAACTCTGGAACAAATCTGGCACAACGCTGGCACAACTCTGGCAAATCTCTGGCACAACTCTGGAACAAATCTGGCACAACCCTGGCACAACCCTGGCACAACTCTGGAACAAATCTGGCACAACGCTGGCACAACTCTGGCAGAACTCTGCCACAACTCTGGCACAACTCTGGCACAAGTCTGGCACAACTCTGGTTCAACCCTGGCACAAATCTGGCACAAATCTGGCACAACTCTGGCTCAACTCTGGCACAACTCTGGCACAACTCTGGCACATCTCTAGCACAACTCTAGCACAACTCTGGCACAACTGTGGGACACCTCTGGCACAACTCTGGCACAACTCGGACACAACTCTGGCACAACTCTGGCACAACTCTGGTACAACCCTGGACAACTCTGGCACAACTCTGGCATAACTCTGGCACAAATCTGGGACAACTCTGGCATAACTCTTGCTCAACTCTGGCACAATTCTGGGAAACTTCTGGCACAACTCTGGCAAACCTCTGAGTCAGGAAAATGCAGGAAGCTCAAATTGTCAATAGAGGCTAGATTCAATGGAACACAGTCAGGCGGATGGTTTGGTGAAGGTGTTGAAAGCTGACGAACTGCTGATGTCATAGGAAACTGCGGGCATGAGTGCTGAAGTGGAGCAAGCGCTGAGAAGCATAAGCGACAAAGCGAGTTAATCGTGGGGGTGGTGCCAAGGGCATGAGCTGATCCAAAGGTGAAGCACTTAAGTGGTGAAGGTTCCCATAGCAGAGGGTTGCGGGCTGCCAGCGGGGCAAGCTATAGCAACCAGGAGAAGGCTAGTGAGGCAGCGGAAGCACACGATTGAGTCGGAAAGTGCCACAGCTAAGGGTAGCGGGCAACGGCGATGCAGGAGGCGTGACCACGGAAGGAGGAGCGGTGATGGCGAACTGAGGTGCAACAGCGCGGAGGCGGGTAACGGAAAGAGAGATGTGCCATGGCACAGGAGCGGGTAACAGCAAGAGAGATGTGCCACGGCACAGAGGCGGGCAATGGCAAGAGCGTATATGATGGATTAGGAACAAGGCATTGCAAAGAGAACAGACTCTAACTAGAAACATAAGTAGTACTGAGATCCTATCCTAGGTCCTAGCCACCGAGCTTAGGGTGGATGGAACGTGAGTAGGCGGCGCAAGTATCCTGCGGCGGTTGCCGCTGTGACTGGTTCTGCTGCTGCTGAGGTCGCTGTGCAGGTTGGGCTGCGTCGGGTTGGTCTTTGCAAGGGTGATCGCACGTCCGAGCCGTGACGCAAGGTAGCGATGGATGGAAGACCAAGAACGTGGCAGCTTTCCTTCTGGTAGGACGCCGTCAGCCATCGCGTGGGTCCTGCGGTTGTCCCGACGTGGGTAAGTAAGCTACGTCCGTACATGGTTGCCACGTTGTGTCTCTACGTATTGAAAGTCTTTGTGCTTTATGTTGAAAAATTGCCCCTCCGCATGCCCAAGTGCGGCGCCGGGAGACGCTGACGAGCCACCAGAAAATGGAAACTCTGCTCCGGCGCATCTGGCGACTCGACATTTGCTCGGATCTTAAAATAGAGGATTTCCCCTTAAAGTTGATGACTCGTTCAATCCGGTGGAAGTTCTTTCACCGGAATCGGACAAGTATCGAGGGAGATATGGCTTTCCAAAGTTGGGGTATGCGCAGCGGCTCTGGGAGCCGGCTGCGACTCGAAATCCGGTTGATAATCGACCGGACCGAGTAACAAATGTACCATGTGGAGAAAATGCTCCAATAGGCCTGCCGAGGCGTCCAGTGGATGATCCGCCTGATCAGGTGGATCATCCACCGGATCCAGTAGTGCAGGTTGTTACTGAGGGACTTAGCCAAAATCCTGGCTCGGCGTCCGAATTTCAGTAGTACGTTTTGTTACTCGAGGACTTGGTCAATATTCTGACTGCAGGTCCGCGGACAGGTTTCGAACCTCGTCACACCCCATCACCAAACACAACCCAAAAGTGGGGAGGGTGCATGGAAACAGTGCAGGGGACCCCCACACCATGTGCAATGGGACATGCGCCTTGGGAAAGGCGCTTCGCACGTGAATGAAGGCGCCACGGCGAGTGGCGGCGTCAGGCTTCTGTGGTGGGTGTGACCTGCGCTTTGGCAAGCATAACTTGAGCTACGCTTGGCCAAATCACGCGCGGTTTGGTGCGTTGGAAATATCATGACTAGCCCTATAAATGTTGTAATCCAGTCTATGTTCAAAAACTAACACAAAACGACGTTATTCCTTTCGCAAACTGACTGTCTCTAAATTCCTGCTCACATAGCGTGAGGCGACCAGAAAGCTCACGCTTAGTCTCAGATTCGCCCAAAACAGTACATCTGAACCACTAGAGGTGTTCAGACAAACTTCGGGACCGCACCACGCGGATCTCATCCTGACAAAGAGTTATGGGCCCACGGGTCTGAACGCCTCCAACGTTCACGTCTTCCGCAGCGCACGGGATCGTCATCTTGTACGTCGCCGTGAAGTTCTAAGAACTCGTCGGAGTAGCTGCTGCGCACATGGCGCAGAAGGAGACGCAGCCCATTCAGAAGTATGCGGGCGGCCTGGGCTTCGGGCTATGGAGGTGGCAGTTCGAACTGCACCTCTTGCATAAGGGGCTGCTGGATGTCATGCTGGGAATGGAGGTGCTCACAGAGGCGACTGCTATGGACGCGGAGGAGCAGGCCTTCGAAAAGAAGAACACGGAGGCGCTCATGCTCCTGGTGTCCGGGACAGCCGAGTCGCAGTGGGGCTACTTCCAAGGCTGCAAGCTGGCAGCCGAAGCTTGGGAAAAGCTCTGCGCCATCCACCAATCCAAGTCGCTTGCGAACAAAATCTTCGCGATGAAGCGACTCCTCACGGTGAGAATCGAGGAGGGAGATGATGTCATCTCCGCCATGCAGCAGATCGAGTCGCTTGCCTCGCAATGCAATGACGTGGGGTGGAAGATCGACACGCAGCTGCAGGCGATGGCCCTCCTCATGGCCCTACCTGACAGTTGGGGTCCACTCATCACCGTCCCTTGAGGATGGTCGGAGGACAAGCTCACCTATGGCGTGGTCGCAGAGTACATCCGCAACCAGGCGCTGCGTCGGAGCTGCGGGGAGTCCTTGTCTTCCTCATTGACCCTCGTCACCAAAACGTGCGGTGGCGGAAGCGGGGGCGGAGGAAGTGGCAGAAAGGGCGGCGGCAGGAAGGGCGCCAAGAAAGGTACGTGCCGCAACTGCGGCAAGGAGGGCCATTGGGCCCATGAGTGCCCGGAGGAGGCGAAGACCAGCGACAAAACCAGCAAGGGCAGGTCGCTCCTCAACGGCAACAAGAACCGCTTCCTCAAGAAGGCCAACAGGCGGTGCCTGGATTCCGGGGCCGAGGAGCACACCCCAGTCGAGAAGGTGGGGTTCGTCACCTACGAGAAGTCCTCCAAGTCAATGGTGGTCACGAACGACAAAGTCGAGCCGACGGCCGGCCAAGGCGACGTGGAGGTGGAAGTCATGGTGGGCGGTAAGAAGGAGCTGTGCACAATCCGTGATGTGCAGCACGTCCCCGGCCTGGCTGACATCCTGAGTGTTGGCCACTTGACGGACAAGGGATATGAGGTGCTCTTCCACAGGAAAGGCGCAGTGGTGCGCATCGACGGCGACGGTGAGGTCGTGCCGGAGGCAAAGCGCGAGGGCGGTCTCTACATTGTGGAGACCAAGGTGGTCCCCGCGGCATCCGACGCAACAGATTCGCAGGAGCGCGTTGTCAACATGGCCATGGGAGGAAGCATTGATCTGGAGCTCTGGAACCAACGGTTGGGGCATTCGGTGCCCGCAACCGTTAAGGAGATGGCGAAGCGGGACATGGTGTGTGGCCTCTTCATCGACGGTGCAGACGCGGCAGCAGATGTCGCAGTGCACAAAAAGTGCGAGCCTTGCATTGTGGGCAAGGCGCGGCGCAAGCCGTTCAAAGAGAACGCAGCTCACGCAAAGGACCTACTAGAGGTCATGCACAGCGACGTGTGCGGACCGTTCAAAACGCCGTCAAACGGTAGCTTCAGATACTTCGTCACCTTCATTGACAACTACAGGAGGAAGCTCTACGTGTACTTCATGAAGCGGAAAGGCGAGGTCCTGGACCGGCTGAAGGAGTACGTCGCAGCGGTGGAGAGGCAGACTGGCTGGAAGGTCAGAGCGCTACGCAGCGACAATGGCGGAGAGTACGTGAGCTACAGCGGGTGGATGAAGCAGCAGGGCATCAAGTGGGAACCCACTACGCCGTACTCGCCACAGTCCAACGGAGTGGCGGAGCGGGCAAACCAGACGCTGCTCAACATGGTGCGGACCATGCTTGTGGATGCGGGGTTGCCGCGAGGTTTCTGGGCAGAGGCTGTGCGTACAGCGAGCTACACCATCAACCTCATCCCAACAGCAGTGCTGAAGGATAAGGGCGGCTGGAAGACGCTGCATGAGGTTTGGAGCAGGCGCAAGCCAAACGTGGTGCACCTGAAGGTGTTCGGGGGCAAGGCGCACGCGATGGTGCAGGCGGCGCAATGACGCAACAGCAAGCTGGAACCGCGGGCGAAGCCGTGCTTGTTCCTTGGCTACGAGAGCGTGCAAAAGGCATATGGACTCTGGGACCCGCGCACACAAGAGATCATCCGCAGCCGTGACGTCGAGTTCGACGAGCAGCAGAGGTTCAGCAGCAACAGCAACGATATGAGCGTCGGGAACACTCCAAAACAGGGGGAGTGGTTCCAGCTCCTTGACTACGAGGAGGAGCCGGCGGACGCGGAGGTCGAGGATGCGGCGTCGGACCGTGGCGGTGCAGCAGGTGCAGCAGCCGATGCAAAGGACTCCGACGATGATGCAGCTGGGCTAGAGATCCGGCGGAATGATCCGTCGAAGGAGGCACCGCGGGTGCCGAAGCGCGCACTCCCGGCGGAGTTCGCGTCGGGCGTCAGAGAAAACTCCTCCGGACGCGCCGCCCGTCCGGTTGATGGTTCAACGGAGCGGGAGGGATCCTTGGGGAGCCGTCCGGTCGATGATTCACAGGAGCGGGCTGAGTCGGAAAGATCGCAGCAGAGCGACAAGACACCAAGACTGCCGCGCCGCAGCGGGAGGCAGCGGAGAGCGGGGAAGCATTTTGACGCAGGCACCGGTCGATGGATCGGCATGACGCGGTGCATGCTGGCTGCATCAACGGAGCCGACAACCGTGCAAGAGGCGCTTGCGCGGCCGGAGGGAAAGCAGTGGGACGCCGCCATCAAGTCGGAGTTGGCGTCCATTGCTGAAAACGACGCATGGCAGCTGGTTGACAGGCCGAAAGACGCCAAGGTCATCGGCTCCAAGTGGGTCTTCAAGACCAAGTTCACAAAGGAAGGTGTGGTTGACAAGTACAAGGCGCGGCTTGTGGCGAAGGGGTACGGACGGCGCAAGGGCAAACACTACGATGAGACGTTTGCCCCCGTCGCCAAGTTCACAAGCATCCAGGCGATCCTTGCGGTGGCAGCCACGAAGGACATGGAGGTCCACCAAATGGACGTAAAGATGGCCTTCCTCAACGGCATCATCGACAAGGAAATCTACATGGAGGTGCCGGAGGGGGTGGAGGCGCCGGAGGGCAAGGTGTGCAAGCTGCGGAAGTCCTTGTATGGGCTAAAACAATCGCCCCGATGCGGGTACCAACAGATGGATAGCTTCATGGCACAACTCGGCTTCAAGCACAGTGAGGTGGATCACAGTGTATACGTGCGGTACAGCAAGAACCTGCATCAGATTGTCACACTCTACGTGGACGATCTGATCTTGTGCTGCTCAGACCTGCCAAGCCTAAAGCAGCTGAAAGAGCAGCAGAGCAGTAGGTTCTAGATGTCAGACATGGGGGAGCTAGGGTTCTACCTCGGGGTGAGCATTACGCGGAACCGGAGGGTGCGCACGCTTGAGCTGGGACAGGCCAAATACGTGGCCGAGGTGCTAAAGCGGTACGGCATGGAGGACTGCAAACCAGTGTGCAGTCCTGTCTCCACGTCCTATGAACTGAGTACGGCAATGGCGCCGCAAACAAAAGAAGAACGGGAAGATATGGCAGGGGTGCCTTACCAATCGGCGGTGGGAAGCCTCATGTACGCCATGGTGGCGACTCGACCAGACCTGGCCTACGCGGTGGGCCAAGTGAGCAGGTACGTGGCCGACCTAGGGCCACTACACTTGGAGGCGGTCAAGTGCATCCTTCGCTACCTGCAAGCGACGCGCCACGCACGCCTGAGGTTCGAGGGCAAAGGGCGGGCGGACCCTTTGCGTCTGGTCTGCTACAGGATGCACACTATGCTGGCGATGTGGACAAGCGGAGGTCCACATCCGGCTACGTGTTCTTCCTTGCTGATGCAGCAGTCTCGTGGTGCAGCAGGAAGCAGGACTGCGTTTCCACCTCCACAGTGGAAGGTGAGTGCATTGCGCTAGCCGAGGCGGTCAAGGAGGCGGTGTGGCTCCGCAGGTTGCTGGGGGAGCTGGGCATGCCGCAGCTGGAGCCTACGGTGGTGTACGAGGACAACACCGGCTCCATCTCGCTGACCAACAACCCGACGCAGCAAAGGAGGACGAAGCACATTGACGTGCGTTATCACTACGCACGGGACATGGTCGAGAAGGGGCAGGTGGTGCTGCAGCACTTCAGCACGCACAGCATGCTTGCGATGCTTGACCAAAGCGTAACCCGCAGACCGGCACGCGATGAGCGTGGCCGGACTTGGGATGACCAGCTATGATGGGCTGGAGGGCGCAGCGGAAGATGAGTGAGA
>SZWC01000003.1:1197232-1207506 GCA_023375785.1 Penium margaritaceum | reverse complement strand
GGGGAAGCAATGGGTTGTGAATACTAGTTATCGACTAGCAAGTGCAAAGACCTTCAATATGTAGGGGCACAGTGTGGCTACCATGCACAGTGACCAACCAAAGTATGCATATGTCACTTACCATGACCAAATAGTTTCACTTCACGTGGTCAACGTTTACAACTCACAACAAGAGTCACAGATAGGCAGAGGGGGTAACAGTGGTTTGGGAACATTAGCCATTAACTAGAAAGCACAAAGATGTTCAATATGTAGTGACACAACGTGGCAACCATGTACAGTGACAACCCAAAGTAAGCATATGCCACTAACCATGACCAAAAGAATTTCACAGTGTGTGGTCGACGTTGAAAACTCATAACACGAGTCAGAAATTGTCAGAGGGGGAAACAATGGGTTGGGAACACTAGTTATCAACTAGCAAGTGCAAAGACCTTAAAAAAGCAGTGGCACGGTGTAGCTAGTCATACGAGTCACAAATGGTCAGAGGAGGAAACAATGGTTTGGGAACACCAGGTATCAACTAGAAAGTACAAGGACCTTCAGTAAGCAGTGGCACGGTATGGCTACCATGTACAATGACCAACCTAAGTAGGCATATGTCAGTAACCATGACCAAAGAATGTCACTATTTGTGGTTTACATTGACATCTCATAACACAAGTCACAAATGGTCAGAGGGGGAAACAATGGGTTTTGAATACTACTTGTTGACTAGCAAGTGCAAAGACATGCAATATGTAGGAGCACAGTGTGGCTACCATGCACAGTGACCAGCCAAATCATGCATATGTCACTTGCCATGACCAAAGAATTTCACTTCACGTGGTCAACGTTGACAACTCACAACAAGAGTCACAGATAGTCAGAGGGAGTAAAAATGGTTTGGGAACAGTGGATGTTACCTTGAAAGCACAAAGACCTTTAATACGTAGTGACACATCGTAACAACCATGTACAGTGACAAACCAAAGTAAACATATGCCACTAACCATGACCAAAAGAATTTCACAGTGTGGTCAACGTTGAAAACTCATAACACAAGTCACAAATGGTCAGAGGGGGAAACAGTGGGTTGGGAACACTAGTTATCAACTAGCAAGTACAAAGACCTTCAACAAGTAGTGGCACGGTGTGGCTAGCGTGCACAGTGACCAACCAAAGGATACATACGTCACTGAATATGACAAAAAAAGTCCACTATGTGTGGTTAACATTGACAACTCATATCACGAGTCACAAATGGTAAGAGGGAGAGACAATGGTTTAGGAACCCTATATTTTGACTAGAAAGGACAAAGAACTTTAATACGTAATGGTACGGTGTGACTACTATGCTCACCAAACAACTAAACTAAGCATATGTCACGGACCATGACCAAAGAATTTCAATATGGGTGGTCAACATTCACAACCCATAACACGGGTCACAAATGGTCCGAGGGGGAAACAATGGTTTTGGAATATTAGTTTTCAACTAGCAAGTACAACGACCTTCAATAAGTAGTAGCACGGTGTGGCTACTATGCACAATGAACGACCAACGTAGGCATATGTACTGCCTTTGACCAAAGAAATCTTCTGTGTGTGGTCAACATTGAAAACTCATAACTCGAGTCACAAATGGTGAGAGGGGGAAACAATGGGTTGGGAACACCAGGTATCAACTAGTAAGCAGAAGAACCTTCAATAAGTAGTGGCACGGTGTGGCTACTATGTACAATGACCAACCAAAGTAGGCACGTGTCACTGACCATGACCAAAGAATGTTACTATGTGTGGTCAACTTTGACAACTCATAACACGAGTAAAAAATGGTCAGAGGGGGAAAAAATGGTTTGGGAACACCAGGTATCAACTAGCAAGCACAAGGACATTCAATATGTAGTGGCACGGTGTGGCTACCATGTACAATGACCAACCAAAGTAGGCATGTGTCACTGGTCATGACCAAACAATGTCACTATGTGTGGTCAACTTTGACAACTCATAACACGAGTCACAAATGGTCTCAAGGGGAAACAATGGGTTGTGAATACTAGTTATCAACTAGCAAGTTCAAAGACCTTCAATATGTAGTGGCACTATGTGGCTACCATGCACAGTGAGGAGCCAAAGTATGCATATGTCAATGACCATGACCAAAGAATTTTACTTCACGTGGTCAACATGGACAACTCACAAAAAGAGTCAGAGATTTTCATAGGGGGTAACAATGGTTTGCAAACACTAGCTTTTGATTAGAAAGCTCAAAGACCTTCAATACATAGTGACACAGCGTGGCAACCATGTACAGTGACAAACCAAAGTAAGCATATGCCATTAACCATGACCAAAATATCTTCACAGTGTGTGGTCAACGTTGAGAACTTATTACACGCGTCACAAATGGTCAGAGGGGGAAACAATGGGTTGGGAACACTAGTTATCAACTAGCAAGTACAAAGACCTTCAACAAGTAGTGGCATGGTGTGGCTAGTGTGCACAGTGACCAACCAAAGGATGCATACGTCATGAACTATGACCTAAGAAGTCCACTATGTGTAGCCAGCATTGACAACTCATAACACTAGTCACAAATGGTGAGAGGGAGAGAAAATGGTTTGGGAATCCTGTGTATCGACTAGAAAGGACAAATAACTTCAATACGTAGTGGCACGGTATGGCTACTATGCTCACCGAACAACCTATGTAGGCATGTGTCACTGACCATGACCAAAGAATTCCAATATGGGTGGTCAACGTTCACAACCCATAACACGAGTCACAAGTGGTGAGAGGGGGAAACGATGGTCTCTAATCATTAGTTTCCAACTAGAAAGTACACCAAGCTTCAACACGTAGTAGCACGGTGTGGCTACCATGCACAATGACTGACCAAAGTAGGCATATGTACTACCTTTGACCAAAGACATCTGCTGAGTGTGGTCAATGTTGAAAACTCATAATACGAGTCACAAATGGTTAGAGGGGGAAAGAATGGTTTGGGAACACCAGGTATCAACTAGCAAGCACAAGGACCTTCAATAAGTAGTGTCACGGTGTGGCTACCATGTACAATGACCAACCAAAGTATGCACATGTCACTGACCACGACCAAAGAATGTCACTATGTGTGGTCAATTTTGAGAAATCATAACACGAGTCACAAATGGTCATAGGGGGAAACAATGATCTGGGAACACCATATTGTCAAGCATGTTTCTGCCGCTGATCCGCGGAGGGGCCAGTCCGCGGAGACAGGACCTCGGCAAGCGAAGAACCGCGCTAGGAATGCTGGCTCCTGCGGACGCGGTTGAGTGTAGGATGGCGAAGTATGCAAGGGATGGAAAAGATGAGTAGCCGTAGGAAAGCTGCCGCAGGTTGACATTGTCACCTGGGGCAACTTTACTTCGGCTATCTCAAACGCTTGTGGCAGAAGACAAGAAAGGCGGGAAGCAGTGGCGGGGAGACCCACGACACAAAGAGAACAAGGACCGAGCCGTAGTACAGACGCGCAGTCGCAGAAAATGCGCCGGAAGGTGAGCGGATGGACGGAGCAATCAGGGGAGCAACAACCAATCAAGACGAAGAGCTAGAATATCAATGACGGAAGAACCCCTGGAGACGCACCGCAAAAGAAGAAGATTCAAGGAAGAATACGAAAACCGCGTACACAAGCCACGGATGTAGAAGAGGACAACTAGAAGATGATGTGCTGTATGTGTGTGTGGACGAGACCTGCGGTGCGTAGCCGCACCGCGTGGAGTCCAAGTAGGAGGAGAGAGGGTGCCATGAGAGGGATGAGATCGACGGTGCGTATATGCGCTGTGCGTAGTCCCCAGTAGATAAGACCTAGGCAATAGCAGTGCAAGTGTCGCTGAGGCCAGATTGCGTCCTTAATGATTACTCTGTAGTTCATGTACTCCGATCCTGATTATGAAAGACGTTTACCCGCTCTCATCTATACTTTAGCCCTCCGCTCCCCTGCCCGCCACTGCCTCTGGTGTCCTGTCTGCGGTTGATGGGCCAAAGTGCGTGAAGAACCAAACCTGGGGTGAAGTGAGCTACCGGCAGTGCCCTTGCTTGCCCACAGCCGCAAAACAAGGTTCCGTGGAGAGGAGCTGGAGGCCACGAGGTGGCGGGCTCGCGAGTGGCAAGAAGTGGGCCGCAGAGTGTCATTCACCGGTGAGGTTCTCCCGCAAGGGTCTAGACCTGTGGTACACGGACTGCCAATTGCCTAGTATTGGTATCTCTACCCAGCTGTGCGAATGCTTTAGGTAGTAAGCGTGGTAGGGAAACATATTCCGCAGAATAGCAAAGACTCAGATCAGCGCGGAGAAAAAGGAGGGCGCGGAAAAATTGGGGGTATCAGTGTCATGGTGCGGTGAGCGTGGACTGTTCCTTGCTCTTTGTTTAGCGGAACTGCACGTGCCTTTTAGATCAGTCATTGATGTCGGCAGCAAGCTTCGTGTATCAAGACCTCAGGCGACGACAGCAGCAGTCATCAGTGCGGTGCTTCTTGCCGCGCCGAGCCATCACCTACGCAGGTGGCTAGGAATCCTCTCTTGTACTATCCCGCACCTTAGTCAGCTCCTCACTCGGTTCCGACTCACTCGCTCAACACCGTCGGGTGACCAACTGGCTAGAGAAATTGCACTAGCGTCGTATGATGGATGCTCTGGGCAAGCGTGTGGAAATGGAGACCATCTCCAGCCATGGCAGTCGTGGATCCAGCCAACCCCAGTACGAGTTGGAGGGGCAGGAGGCTGTGGTCACGGCACCGCCATGGTTTTCCGATCCTAAGCAATCATTGCAACAGTACTCCGCTAGTGGAGAACTCGAGGTCTATCGCGGTCTACCAACGCCGTGGCGGGCAGCAGCCAGCAATGGCGGCCAACCCATTGCTGCAGTATTCATCACCCATGATGCGTCCGCCGCCCGAGGTGGCACAGTCTGGAGAACAACATGGGTCCGAGGAGTACTCCACGCATGACGAGCAGCAGCTGGTGGCTCAACAGCAGCCGTGGGTCAATGCCACCTCAGCAGGGAACATGACTTCCGCGCAGGACGGGCAGTTGGGGATGGATCCGCCACCACAGTTTGTTGTGTTGGAGCAGACAGATGGACAGGCACAAACCCCGGCGCTAGGTCCGCAGTATACGCCAATGCACCCGCAGCAACAGATACTGGGAACCGTGCAACTGGGACCATCGACACCCTCTCTAGCCCAGGATTCCGTGCAGCCTGTGAGCCAGCAGCAAGCTCCACAGGTGCCCTCGTCCGCAGGAATGATGATGGTGGGAGCTGTAGTTCTTCTTGTGGCAGGAATGATCCAGCCGTGTATCCGCCATCGCCACATTGGGGAGCAGTGCAGGCAGGGACAACGCAGCAGCCACCTGTGACAGGGCATCCTGCAATGAGCGCACCACCGCAGCAGATGAATCCACCGTAGGCGCTGACGGGTGCCTCGCCGATTGGAACTGTGACACCCACGATGGGCACGCAGTAGACCAGCTACCGGTCTCAACAGGTGACGGCATCGGCACAAGCAGGGACCGCGGTACAGCACCCCGTGGTGACACCGCATCCACCACATGGGATGCATTCCTTTAGGGGCACCACCCAAGGGAGTGCTGCAACTCAGCCTCACAGGGTCCGGCCAACGATGCACCAGCAGCAGCCCCATGGAGGCATGACCTCAATGCATCCCACAAGGTTTGTTTCACTCCCCCGGCCAACTCCGCAAATACAGTGGGTGGGTACCACACATGTAGGAGTGATTCAGCAACCTTTTGTTCCAGGCGCGCAGCTACCACTGCCCCAAGGGGCACCGCCACCACCCCAGTACTCTGCCAAAGCCTACCAGCAGCTTCATCCGCCGCAGCTAGCCGGCACCATGCCAATCGGTGTCACTCCTCAGATGCCACCACCGACATCGCAGCTTCCGCCAGTACCACAAAGTCACCCGTACCCACCGTTCCCGCAGATGATGGGAGGTCAACACCTTGCAAGAACAGCGACCCACCCCCTCCCGCTGGCACCAGATGCAATACCAATGCTACCGCGCTCTCCACCACGCAGACCTAGTGGATGCCTCAACTGATGGCACCACAGACACAGGGACTTCCGGCCCCGCTCCTTGGGATGACATTCTTCTTTGCACCTTACACCACCTCATTGCCAGTTCCTTGGCACATGCACTAGCCATACGTGCACCCAGGCTCTCAGGTGCCTGCAGTGCAACCCTCGGTACAAGTCCACCATGCTGGCTACTCCGCGACCCAGTTAGTCAATCTTCACCCTCCAACTGCTGTGATTGCATTGATGACTAACCGCAGTACTGTACCTTAGCTGCAGTACATCTGCTCAGAACATGCACACCTCCCGTGGCTGCATTCCTTTAAAGGTGCCCCGGAGGAAGATCCCTGGGTCTAGCTCAAACAGATCACTCTCTTTGCCAGCATTGGCGGAATTCTACTAGACCTCTGTCTTGCCAGCGTGGAACTCCATCTTCAAGGGGCTGCAGCTTATTGGTACAATGCACGCGCACCTTTCCCATCTTTCGAGGACTTGGATAATGCCCTCATTGAGCGCTTCAAGCATCTGGCAAAGGAGGAAGCACTGCGGAAAATTGAGAAGGAATTCATGCGCAAGGATGATGACATCCGTAGATTCCTAGACCAGTTCCTAACCTGGGCTTCCGTGGCCAAATATCCGCAAGGAGAAGGCATTCCGCTGTGGGTTCTCCTACAAAACCTGATCCGCGCGCTCCCTGACGAGGTCAGCAGCCTCATGATTACTGATTGCTACCGTTCTCTTCAGGACGCGGTGCAAGACGCTACCACCATATCCACTCGTTAGCGTTCTACTCGCCAACATCAGGGAGGAGAAATCCACGCATCGCCCGCAAGGCAAAACCAGCCTCCGCAGCAGTAGAAGCCCGGGGCTTGCTACACCTGCCAAAGCCTGGAACACATTGCACGAGGCTGTCCGCGCAAATGACAGGCAGCTCCGCGCCCTGACCCTATCCCCCAGTATCGCATGGTCCAGCAGTGGCACCAGTACTACAACCAGCCGTGGCCAGGTCCACAGCAGCAGCCGTAGCAGCAACAACAGCAGCAGCAACCGCGCCCTCCCCCACCCGGCCAAGCTCAGACGAGACAAGGCCTCCTTCCGAACCCTTGAGCAGCTGTTGATCCTCCNGCAGTAGAAGCCCGGGGCTTGCTACACCTGCCAAAGCCTGGAACACATTGCACGAGGCTGTCCGCGCAAATGACAGGCAGCTCCGCGCCCTGACCCTATCCCCCAGTATCGCATGGTCCAGCAGTGGCACCAGTACTACAACCAGCCGTGGCCAGGTCCACAGCAGCAGCCGTAGCAGCAACAACATCAGCAGCAACAGCAGCAGCAACCGCGCCCTCCCCCACCCGGCCAAGCTCAGACGAGACAAGGCCTCCTTCCGAACCCTTGAGCAGCTGTTGATCCTCCCGCCGGCGCACGCAACGTTAATCTGGGCTTGCCCATGGCCGAGCACGAGACCACAGAGGTGCTTCCCACTCCGGAGGAAGCGGCACTCATCACGCAGGTCCGCGTGATCGGGCTCCGCGGATGAAACATGCAGGCGGCCGCGCGGCTGCAGAGTGACCTCCGCCAACAGGCAGAAGCTGTCGAGGCCCGGCTGTAGGAGGCCGTGGCAGCCCGTTCGCTGCGCCTTCCTGAGAAACGTCGCACTAAAAACGCGGGATCAGCAGATGGTCCACTTGCGGCGGCCACCCCATCCGCTCTCCCGACCCCCCCTGCCACTTCCCCTGCTGCCGCAGACTCTCCAGACCCGGTGGAAAAGCTCTTCACCACCCCCATTGCGTCTGTCATCTTCTTCAACTTTCTTCGCATTCATCCTGAACTAGCTCCGTGGCTCAAGGAGGAATTTACCAGGGCCATCAATCGCCTCCAGGCCATTGGCATCTTGTTCACCTGTACCACTCCGCCCCATGGCACCCAAAACACCCGACGGATCCTAGCAGAGACACCACCGGCTCTGACCACAGAAGAAGTGGACTAGGGCTGGACCCCACAGCCTTTGGAGCCACCCCGATGCAATGATCACCACTACGAGGTTGCCTGTTGTGTGGTCTGGATCTATGGCCACAAATGTCTTGCCATCATCGACACTGGCGCAACTCATACCACGGTAGCCCGCCGCGTCCTCTGCCTGGTCGGATGGACGGATGGCATTCTTCCTACACGTCGGTTGTTGAGCAACGCGGCGGGCGGGTTGGAATATGGGGATGGAGAAGTGCATGGACTACCCTTGCAGGTGGGATTTCTCCATGAGCCAGTAGACGTACAGATCACACAGGTCCGGACCTACAACGTTCTCCTAAGCATGGACTACCTCCTTCCGCGCCAGGTCAACCTTCTATTCTCCTTGGGTGTAATGCAGCTCACATTCGCCGCAGGAACCAAGGAGTACGCTCTCATCACCGTGGGCGACCGAGTGACAATGCTAGTGACCGGCGGTGCGCCCTTCTCCCTCTCAAATGCCAAACAACAAGATTCACTCACCCGCCCCCAGTTCAGCCAGACCTCCGCGGAGGCCGTTCTTGACACAGAGCAGGTTCTTGTCAACGAGTGGCGAGAACTCTCCGCGGACCATGTGGAACCAGGAGTGCGCGCTAACCTTCTTGGGTTATGGCAGTGGAGCGAGCAGGCATTCGGCCAGGGCCATCCCCCGGAGGACGACGAGGAGTTTAACCCCATCCGCGATTCACTCCCACCTCCACCCCCACGCTGGGACCACATCCTGCATCCTCGCCTCTCACCAGCACAGAAACAAGACTTCTGAGACCTCCTAGACTCTTTCGCGGACATCTTCGCTGGCTTCGCGACAGAACTTGGAGCCGTCAACTTCTTCCATGTCATCCTCATCATTATCATGACAGAAACTTTGTGGAAATCCTTGTCTTTGCTGCGGATGACCTTCTTGGCCCCTTGGTCCCAGAGTCAATAAGCCTTGTGGACAGTGTCATAGCCGATGAAAATGCACTTTCGTGCTCTTGCATCGAGCTTTCCAGGGCCCTCACCGGAATGGACCTTGGCAAACACGGTGCAACCGAATACCTTGAGATGGGAGGCATCCGGCTTCTTGCCTGACCATGCTTCTTGAGGCGTCTTCAGCTGTTGTGTTTGCTTCTTCTTGCCTCTCCTTTGCAGAGCTGCTGCAGGTGTGAGGTTCACAAGGTAGGTAGCCGTACGTGTTGCTTCAGCCCAGAACATAGGAGGCAACTTGGCGTCAAAGAGCATGCACCTTGTCATGCCTAGGAGCGTCTGGTTCATCCTCTCTGCTACGCCGTTGCTTTGAGGTGAGTAGGGCGTCGTTTTCTGGTGCTCAATGCCCTGTGTCTTGAGCCACTCCCTGCAGGCTTGGTACTGTCCCCCGTTGTCCGTTCTGAACGCCTTCACCTTCTTTCCACTCTGTCGCTCAACCATAGCAACAAAGGCTTGCAGATTCTCCTTCACCTCGCTTTTCTTTCTGAGAAAGTGTATCCACACCTTGCGGCTGTTGTCATAAATGCATGTGAGGAAACATCTGCTACCTCCATTTGATGGCATGCGAAAGGGACCCCACACATCAGAGTGCACGAGGTCAAGGGGTGCAAGAGCACGCAGACCATTGCGCTTGAAGGGTTTCCTTTTTGCCTTGCATTGAAGGCATGGCTCACACATGATGTCGGCTCCCTCCACCTCATCACCTAGCTCCATCCCACGCACTAGCTCCTGCTTTTCCATGAGCTCCAATGTGCGATGAGCCATGTGCCCAAAAGCGCCTGTGCCACAGGTTTTTGGACAATGTACACAGGCTAGAATGAACAGCCCCGGTGGATGTATTTGCTTGCGGTTTTGTTGCTAAATTGTCTGCTGCCACTGCTTCCGCTCATCCTACATGTCCTTCCTCATATGAATATACATCGCTGCTCTCCTCATCATCACTCTTCACCAAAGATTCAGCCATTGAATTTGTAGTTTTGGTCTGCAAGACGTAGAGCCCATCAACGCGAGGAACCTGTGTGACAACCTTCTTGGCAGAGTAGGAGATGTTGATGTCCTTGGTATGAACTGTTACCGCTTCCTTCTGTGTGAAGACCACTGTCATGCCATGGTCATTTATCTTAGAGACGGAGAGAAGGTTGGCTGTGAAGGAGGGCAAGTAGACCACCCCCTCTAGCTTGAGGTCGGAATCTCCACCGTTGACACCCACAATGACTAGCTTGTCACCAATCCCCTCAGCTGCC
>SZWC01000003.1:1164403-1180181 GCA_023375785.1 Penium margaritaceum | reverse complement strand
TGTGTTTCTGACCACTGTGTTTCTGACCACTGTGTTTCTGACCAGTGTGTTTCTGACCACTGTGTTTCTGACCAGTGTGTTTCTAACCACTGTGTTTCTGAACACTGTGTTGTTGACCATTGTGTTTCTGACCACTGTGTTTCTGACCACTGTGTTTCTGACCACTGTGTTTCTGACCACTGTGTTTCTGACCCCAGTGTTTCTTACCACTGAGTTTCTGACCACTGTGTTTCTGACCAGTGCGTTTCTGACCAGTGTGTTTCTGACCTTTCTGTTTCTGACCACTGTGTTTCTGACCACTGTGTTTCTGACCACTGTGTTTCTGACCACTGTGTGTCTGACCAGTGTGTTTCTGACCAGTGTGTTTTTGACCACTGTGTTTTTGACCAATGTGTTTCTGACCAGTGTGTTTCTGACCAGTGTGTTTCTGACCACTATGTTTCTGACCACTATGTTTTCGACCACTGTGTTGCTGACCACTGTGTTTATGACCACTGTGTTTTTGACCACTGAGTTTCTGAGCAGTGTTTATGACCAGTGTGTTTCTGATCACTGTGTTTCTGACCAATGTGTTTCTGACCAGTGTGTTTCTGAACACTGTGTTTCTGACCACTGTGTTTCTGACCAGTGTGTTTCTGACCAGTGTGTTTCTTACCAGTGTGTTTCTGACCACTGTGTTTCTGAACACTGTATTTCTGACCATTGTGTGTCTGACCAGTGTGTTTCTGACCAGTGTGTTTCTGACCAATGTGTTTCTGACCAGTGTGTTTCTGACCAATGTGTTTCTGACCCCTGTGTTTGTGACCACTCTGACTACTGTGTGACCACTGTGTTTGTGACCACTGTGTTTATGACTAGTGTTTTTCTGACCACTGTGCTTCTGACCATTGTGTTTCTAACCAGTGTGTTTCTGACCAGGGTGTTTCTGACCACTTTGTTTTTTACCACTGTTTTTCTGAACCGTGTGTTTCTGACTAGTGTGTTTCTGACCACTGTGTTTCTGACCAGTGTGTTTATGACCACTGTGTTTCTGACCACTGTGTTTCTGACCACTGTGTTTCTGACCACTGTGTTTCTGACCAGTGTGTTTCTGACCACTGTGTTTCTGACCAGTGTGTTTATGACCACTGTGTTTCCGACCACTGTGTTTCTGACCACTGTGTTTCTGACCACTGTGTTTCTGACCATTGTGTTTCTGACCACTGTATTTGTCACCACTGTGTTTCTGACCACTGTGTTTCTGACCACTGTGTTTTTGTCCACTGTGTTTCTGACCACAGAGTTTCTGACAAGTGTGTTTCTGACCACTGTGTTTCTGACCACAGTGTTTCTGACAAGTGTGTTTCTGACCTCTGTGTTTCTGACCGCTGTGTTTCTGACCACTGTGTTTCTCACCACTGTGTTTCTGACCACAGTGTTTCTGACCACTGTGTTTCCCTACCACTGTGTTTCTGACCAGTGTTTTGCTGACCAGTGTGTTCTGACCAGTGTGTTTCTGACCACTGTGTTTTTGACCACTGTGTTTCTGACCACTCTGTTTCTAACCACTGTGTTTCTAACCAGTGTGTATGTGACCAGTGTGTTTTTGACCACTGTGTTTGTGACCACTGTGTTTCTGACTACTGTGTTTCTGACCACAGTGTTTCTGACCACTGTGTTTCTGACCACAGATTTTCTGACAAGTGTGCTTCTGACCACTGTGTTTCTGAACACTGTGTTTCTGACAAGTGTGATTCTGACAATTGTGTTTCTGACCACTGTGTTTTTGACCAATGTGTTTCTGACCACTGTGTTTCTGACCACTGTGTTCCTGACTACTGTGTTTCTGACCACTGTATTTCTAACCAGTGTGTTTCTGACCAGTGTGTTTCTGACCAGTGTGTTTCTGACCGCTGTGTTTCTGACCACTGTGTTTCTGACCACTGTGTTTCTGAACACTGTGTTTCTGACCAGTGTGTTTCTGACCAGTGTGTTTCTGACCTCTGTGTTTCTGACGGCTATGTTTCTGACCACTGTCTTTCTGACCACCGAGTTTCTAACCACTGTGGTTCTGACCACTGTGTTTCTGACCAGTGTGTTTCTGACCAGTGTGTTTCTGACCTCTGTGTTTCTGACGGCTATGTTTCTGACCACTGTCTTTCTGACCACCGAGTTTCTAACCACTGTGGTTCTGACCACTGTGTTTCTGACAAGTGTTTATGACCAGTGTGTTTCTGACCGCTGTGTTTCTGATCAATGTGTTTCTGACCAGTGTGTTTCTGAACACTGTGTTTCTGACCACTGTGTTTCTGACCACTGTTTTTCTGACCACTGTGTTTCTGACCAGTGTGTTTCTTACCAGTGTCTTTCTGACCACTGTGTTTTTGACCACTGTGTTTCTGACCACTGTGTGTCTGACCAATGTGTTTCTGACCAGTGTGTTTCTGACCACTTTGTTTCTGACCAGTGTATTTCGGACCACTGTCTTTCTGACCACTGTGTTTCTGACCACTGTGTTTCTGACCACTGTGCTTGTGACCACTGTGTTTATGACCAGTGTGTTCCTGACTACTGTGTTTCTGACCACTGTGTTTCTAATATGTTTGTTTCTGACCAGTGTGTTTCTGACCACTGTGTTTTTGACCACTGTGCATCTGACCAGTGTGGTTCTGACCAGTGTGTTTTTGACCACTGTCTTTCCAACCTGCTTGTTTCTGACCAGTGTTTTTCTGACCACTATGTTTCTGACCAGAGTGTTTCTGACCACTCTGTTTCTGACCACTGCGTTTCTGACCACTGTCTTTCTGACCACTGTGCTTCTGACCACTGTGTATCTGACCAGTGTGGTTCTGACCAGTGTGTTCCTGACTACTGTGTTTCTGACCGGTGTGTTTCTAACCACTGTGGTTCTGCCCACTGTGTTTCTGAGCACTGTGTTTCTAACCTGTTTGTTTTTGACCAGTGTGTTTCTCACCACTGTGTTTCTGGCCACTGTGTTTCTGAGCACTGTGTTTCTAACCTGTTTGTTTTTGACCAGTGTGTTTCTCACCACTGTGTTTCTGGCCACTGTGTTTCTGAGCACTGTGTTTCTAACCTGTTTGTTTTTGACCAGTGTGTTTCTCACCACTGTGTTTCTGGCCACTGTGTTTCTGAGCACTGTGTTTCTAACCTGTTTGTTTTTGACCAGTGTGTTTCTCACCACTGTGTTTCTGGCCACTGTGTTTCTGAGCACTGTGTTTCTAACCTGTTTGTTTTTGACCAGTGTGTTTCTCACCACTGTGTTTCTGGCCACTGTGTTTCTGAGCACTGTGTTTCTAACCTGTTTGTTTTTGACCAGTGTGTTTCTCACCACTGTGTTTCTGGCCACTGTGTTTCTGAGCACTGTGTTTCTAACCTGTTTGTTTTTGACCAGTGTGTTTCTCACCACTGTGTTTCTGGCCACTGTGTTTCTGAGCACTGTGTTTCTAACCTGTTTGTTTTTGACCAGTGTGTTTCTCACCACTGTGTTTCTGGCCACTGTGTTTCTGAGCACTGTGTTTCTAACCTGTTTGTTTTTGACCAGTGTGTTTCTCACCACTGTGTTTCTGGCCACTGTGTTTCTGAGCACTGTGTTTCTAACCTGTTTGTTTTTGACCAGTGTGTTTCTCACCACTGTGTTTCTGGCCACTGTGTTTCTGAGCACTGTGTTTCTAACCTGTTTGTTTTTGACCAGTGTGTTTCTCACCACTGTGTTTCTGGCCACTGTGTTTCTGAGCACTGTGTTTCTAACCTGTTTGTTTTTGACCAGTGTGTTTCTCACCACTGTGTTTCTGGCCACTGTGTTTCTGAGCACTGTGTTTCTAACCTGTTTGTTTTTGACCAGTGTGTTTCTCACCACTGTGTTTCTGGCCACTGTGTTTCTGAGCACTGTGTTTCTAACCTGTTTGTTTTTGACCAGTGTGTTTCTCACCACTGTGTTTCTGGCCACTGTGTTTCTGAGCACTGTGTTTCTAACCTGTTTGTTTTTGACCAGTGTGTTTCTCACCACTGTGTTTCTGGCCACTGTGTTTCTGAGCACTGTGTTTCTAACCTGTTTGTTTTTGACCAGTGTGTTTCTCACCACTGTGTTTCTGGCCACTGTGTTTCTGAGCACTGTGTTTCTAACCTGTTTGTTTTTGACCAGTGTGTTTCTCACCACTGTGTTTCTGGCCACTGTGTTTCTGAGCACTGTGTTTCTAACCTGTTTGTTTTTGACCAGTGTGTTTCTCACCACTGTGTTTCTGGCCACTGTGTTTCTGAGCACTGTGTTTCTAACCTGTTTGTTTTTGACCAGTGTGTTTCTCACCACTGTGTTTCTGGCCACTGTGTTTCTGAGCACTGTGTTTCTAACCTGTTTGTTTTTGACCAGTGTGTTTCTCACCACTGTGTTTCTGGCCACTGTGTTTCTGAGCACTGTGTTTCTAACCTGTTTGTTTTTGACCAGTGTGTTTCTCACCACTGTGTTTCTGGCCACTGTGTTTCTGAGCACTGTGTTTCTAACCTGTTTGTTTTTGACCAGTGTGTTTCTCACCACTGTGTTTCTGGCCACTGTGTTTCTGAGCACTGTGTTTCTAACCTGTTTGTTTTTGACCAGTGTGTTTCTCACCACTGTGTTTCTGGCCACTGTGTTTCTGAGCACTGTGTTTCTAACCTGTTTGTTTTTGACCAGTGTGTTTCTCACCACTGTGTTTCTGGCCACTGTGTTTCTGAGCACTGTGTTTCTAACCTGTTTGTTTTTGACCAGTGTGTTTCTGACCAGTGTGTTTGTGAACACTGTGGTTCTGACCAATGTGTTTCTGACCACTGTTTTTCTGACCACTGTGTTTCTGACCAGTGTGTTTCTGACGAGTGTGTTTCTGACCACTGTGTTTTTGACGACTGTGTTTCAAACCACTGTGTGTCTGACCAGTGTGTTTCTGCCCAGTGTGTTTCTGACCACTTTGATTCTGACCAGTGTGTTTTTGACCACTCTGTTTCTGACCACTGTGTTTCTGACCACTATGTTTCTGACCACTGTGCTTGTGACCACTGTGTTTATGCCCAGTGTGTTCCTGACTACTGTGTTTCTGACCACTGTGTTTCTAACCTGTTTGTTTTTGACCAGTGTGTTTCTGACCACTGTGTTTTTGACCACTGTGTATCTGACCAGTTTGGTTCTGACTAGTGTGTTTCTGACCACTGTCTTTCTAACCTGTTTGTTTCTTACCAGTGTGTTTCCGACCACTGTGTTTTTGACCACTGTGTATCTGACAAGTGTGGTTCTGACCGGTGTGTTACTGACCACTGTGTTTCTTACCACTGTGTTTGTGACCACTGTGTTTATGAGCAGTGTCTTTCTGACCACTGTGTTTCTGACCACTGTGTTTCTGATCAGTGTGTTTCTGACCAGTGTGTTTCTGACCACTGTGTTTCTGACCACTGTGTTTCTGACCACTCTGTTTCTGAACACTGTGTTTCTGACCAGTGTGTTTCTGACCACTGTGTTTCTGACCACTGAGTTTCTGACCAGAGTGTTTCTGACCACTGTGTTTCTGACCAGTGTGTTTTTGACCACTGTGTTTCTGACCATTATGTTTCTGACCACTGTGTTGCTGACCACTGTGTTTCTGACCACTGTGTTTCTGACCACTGTGTTTCTGACCATAGTGTTTCTGACCAGTGTCTTTCTGACCACTGTGTTCTGACCAGTGTGTTTCTGACCATTGTGTTTCTGACCACTGTGTTGCTGACCACTGTGTTTCTGACCACTGTGTTTCTGACTAGTGTGTTTCTGACCAGTGTGTTTCTGACCATTGTGTTTCTGACCACTGTGTTGCTGACCACTGTGTTTCTGACCACTGTGTTTCTGACTAGTGTGTTTCTGACCAGTGTGTTTCTGACCATTGTGTTTCTGACCACTGTGTTGCTGACCACTGTGTTTCTGACCACTGTGTTTCTGACCACTGTGTTTCTGACCATAGTGTTTCTGACCAGTGTCTTTCTGACCACTGTGTTCTGACCAGTGTGTTTCTGACCATTGTGTTTCTGACCACTGTGTTTCTGACCATTGTGTTTCTGACCACTGTGTTTCTGACCACTCTGTTTCTGACCAGTGTGTTTCTGCCCACTGTTTCTGACCACTTTGTTTCTGACCACTGTGTTTTTGACCAGTGTGTCTCTGACCACTGCATTTCTGACCACTGTGTTTCTGAACAGTGTGTTTCTGACCACTGTGTTTCTGACCACTGGGTTTCTGACCACCGTGTTTCTGACCACTATGTTTCTGACCAGTGTGTTTCTGACCACTGTATTTCTGACCACCGTGTTTCTGACCACCGTGTTTCTGACCACTGTGTTTCTGACCACTGTGTTTCTCACCAGTGTGTTTCTGAGCAGTGTGTTTCTGATCACTGTGTTAATGACCACTGTGCATCCGACCACTATGTTTCTGCCCATTGTGTTTCTAACCATTGTGTTTCTGACCACTGTATTTCTGACAAGTGTGTTTCTGACCAGTGTGTTTCTGACCACTGTGTTTCTGACCAGTGTGTTTCTGACCACTGTGTTTCTGACCATTGTGTTTCTAACCAGTATGTTTCTGACCAGTATGTTTCTGACCAGAGTGTTTCTGACCACTGTTTTTCCGACCACAGTGTTTGTGGTCAGTGTGTTTCTGACTAGTGTGTTTATGACCTCTGAGTTTCTGACCAGTGTTCATGACCAGTGTGTTTGTGACCACTGTGTTTCTGACCAATGTCTTTCTGACCAGTGTGTTTCTGAACACTGTGTTTCCGACCACTGTGTTTCTGACCAGTGTGTTTTTAACCAATTTGTGTCTGACCAGTGTGTCTGACCACTGTTATTCTGACCACTGTGTTTCTAACCAGTGTGTTTCTCACCTGTATGTTTCTAACCACTCTGTTCTTGACCACTGTGACTCTGACCAGTGTGTTTCTGACCAGTGTGTTTCTGACCATTGTGTTTCTGACCAGTGTGTTTATGACTACTGTGTTTCTCACCACTGTGTTTCTGACCACTGTGTTTCTGACGACTATGTTCCTGACCACTGTGTTTCTGACCACTATGTTTCTGACCACTGTGTTTCTGACTACTGTGTTTCTCACCAATGTGTTTCTGACCACTGGGTTTGTGACCGCTGTGTTTCTGACCACTGTGTTTCTGACCAGTGTGTTTCTGAACATTGTGTTTCTGACCACTGTGTTTCTGACCACTGTGTTTCTAACAACAGTGTTTCTGACCGCTGTGTTTCTGGGCAGTGTGTTTCTGACCACTGAGTTTCTAACCCCTGTGGTTCTGACCACTGTGTTTCTGACAAGTGTGTTTCTGACCAGTGATTATGAGCAGTGTGTTTCTGACCGCTGTCTTCCTGACCAATGTGTTTCTGAACAGTGTGGTTCTGAACACTGTGTTTCTGACCACTGTGTTTCTGACCACTGTTTTTCTGACCACTGTGTTTCTGACCAGTGTTTTTCTGAGCAGTGTGTTTCTGACCACTGTGTTTTTGACCACTGTGTTTCTGACCACTGTGTATCTGACCAGTGTGTTTTTGACCAGTGTGTTTCTGACCACTTTGTTTCAGACCAGTGTGTTTCTGACCACTGTGTTTCTGACCACAGTGTTTCTGACCACTGTGTTTCTGACCACTGTGCGTGTGACCACTGTGTTTATGACCAGTGTGTTTCTGACAACTGTGTTTCTGACCACTGTGTTTCTAACCTGTTTGTTTCTGACCAGTGTGTTTCTGACCACTGTGTTTTTTACAACTGTGTATCTGACCAGTTTGGTTCTGACCGATGTATATCTGACCACTGTCTTTCTAACCTGTTTGTTTCTGACCAGTGTGTTTTTGACCACTGTGTTTTTTACCAGTGTGTATCTGACAAGTGGTTCTGACCAGTGTGTTACTGACCACTGTGTTTCTTACCACTGTGTTTGTGACCACTGTGTTAATGACCAGTGTCTTTCTGACGACTGTGTTTCTGACCACTGTGTTTCTAATCAGTGTGTTTCTGACCAGTGTGTTTCTGACCACTGTGTTTCTGACCACTGTGTTTCTGACCACTCTGTTTCTGACCACTGTGTTTCTGACCAGTGTGTTTCTGACCACTGTGTTTCTGACCACGGAGTTTCTGACCAGTGTGTTTCTGACCACTGTGTTTCTGACCACTGTGTTTCTGACCACTGTGTTTCTGACCATTGTGTTTCTGATCACTGTGTTTCTGACCACTGTGTTTCTGACCACTGTGTTTCTGACCACAGTGTTTCTGACCAGTGTCTTTCTGACCACTGTGTTCTGACCAGTGTATTGCTGACCACTGTGTTTCTGACCACTGTGTTTCTGACCACTGTGTTTCTGACCATTGTGTTTCTGACCACTGTGTTGCTGACCACTGTGTTTCTGGCCACTGTGTTTCTGACCACTGTGTTTCTGACCACAGTGTTTCTGACCAGTGTCTTTCTGACCACTGTGTTCTGACCAGTGTGTTTCTGACCATTGTGTTTCTGACCACAATGTTTTTGACCAGTGTATTGCTGACCACTGTGTTTGTGACCACTGTGTTTCTGACCACTTTGTTTCTGACCACCGTGTTTCTGACCACTGTGTTTCTGACCACTGTGTTTGTGACCAGTGTGTTTCTGACCACTGTTTTTCTGACCACGGTGTTTCTGACCACCGTGTTTCTGACCACTTTGTTTCTGACCACTGTGTTTCTCACCAGTGTGTTTCTGAGCAGTGTGTTTCTGACCACTGTGTTTATGACCACTGTGCATCTGACCACTATGTTTCTGCCCACTGTCTTTCTAACCATTGTGTTTTATGACCACTGTATTTCTGACAAGTGTGTTTCTGACCAGTGTGTTTCTGACCATTGTGTTTCTGACCAGTATGTTTCTGACCAGTGTGTTTCTGACCAGTGTGTTTCTGACCACTGTGTTTCTGACCACTGTCTTTGTGTTCAGTGTGTTTCTGACTAGTGTGTTTCTGACCAGTGTGTTTCTGACCATTGTGTTTCTGACCACTGTTTTTCTGACCACTGTGTTTCTGACCATTGTGTTTCTGACCACTGTAATTCTGACCACTATGTTTCTGACCACTGTGTTGCTGACCACTGTGTTTCTGACGACTGTGTTTCCGACCACTGTGTTTCTGACCACTGTGTTTCTGACCACTGTGTTTCTGACCACTGAGTTTCTGACCAGTGTTCATGACCAGTTTGTTTGAGACCACTGTGTTTCTGACCAATGTGTTTCTGAGCAGTGTGTTTCTGAACACTGTTTTTCTGACCACTGTGTTTCTGACCACTGTGTTTCTGACTACTGCGTTTCTGACCAGTGTGTTTCTGACCAGTGTGTTTCTGACCACTGTGTTTCTGACCACTGTGTTTCTGACCACTGTGTGTCTGACCAGTGTGTTTCTGACCAGTGTGTTTCTGACCAGTGTGTTTCTGACCACTGTGTTTCTGACCACTGTGTTTCTGACCACTGTGTGTCTGACCAGTGTGTTTCTGACCAGTGTGTTTCTGATCAATTTGTTTCTGACCAGTGTGTTTTTGACCACTGTGTTTCTGACCACTGTGTTTCTAACCAGTGTGTTTCTGACCAGTGTTTTTCTGACCACTGTGTTTTTGACCAGTGTGTTTCTGACCAGTGTGTTTCTGACCCGTTTGTTTCTGACCTCTGTGTATCTGACTAGTGTGTTTATAACCACTTTGTTTCTGACCACTGTGTTTCTGACCACTGTGTTTCTGACCACTGTGTTTCTGACCACTGTGTTGATGACCACTGTGTTTCTGACCACTGTGTTTCTGACCACAGTGTTTCTGACCACTGTGTTTCTGACCACTGTGTTGATGACCACTGTGTTTCTGACCACTGTGTTTCTGACCACAGTGTTTCTGACCACTGTGTTTCTGACCACAGTGTTTCTGACCACTGTGTTTCTGACCACTGTGTTTCTGACCACTGTGTTTCTGACCACTGTGTTTCTTACCACTGAATTTCTGACCAGTGTGTTTCTGACCATTGTGTTTCTGACCACTGCGTTTCTGACCAGTGTGTTTCTGACCATTGTGTTTCTGACCACTGTGTTTCTGACCACTGTGTTTCTGACCACTGTGTTTCTGACCACAGTGTTTCTGACGACTGTGTTTCTGACTACTGCGTTTCTGACCAGTGTGTTGCTGACCACTGTGTTTCTGACCACTGTGTTTCTGACCACTGTGTTTCTGACCACTGTGTTTCTGACCAGTGTGTTTTTGACCAGTGTGTTTCTGACCTCTGTGTTTCTGACCGCTGTGTTTCTGACCACTGTGTTTCTGACCACTGTGTTTCTGACCAGTGTGTTTTTGACCAGTGTGTTTCTGACCTCTGTGTTTCTGACCGCTGTGTTTCTGACCACTGAGTTTCTGACCACTGTGGTTCTGACCACTGTGTTTCTGATTAGTGTGTTTCTGACCAGGTTTTATGACCAGTGTGTTTCTGACCGCTGTGTTTCTGACCAATGTGTTTCTGACCAGTGTGTTTCTGAACACTGTGTTTCTGACCACTGTGTTCCTGACCAATGTGTTTCTGACCACCGTGTTTTTGACCAGTGTGTTTCTGACCAATGTGTTTCTGACCTCTGTGTTTCTGACCACTGTGTTTCTGACCACTGTGTGTCTGACAAGTGTGTTTCTGACCTGTGTGTTTCTGACCACTTTGTTTCTGAGCAGTGTGTTTCTGACCACTGTGTTTCTGACCAGTGTGTTTCTGACCACTGTGTTTCAGACCACTATGGTTCTGACCACTCTGTTTCTGACCACCGTGTTTCTGACCACAGAGTTTCTGACCAGTGTGGTTCTGATCAGTGATTTTCTGACCACTGGGTTTTTAACCTGTGTGTTTGTGACCAGTTTGTTTCTGACCACTGTGTTTCTGGGCAGTGTGTTTCTGACCACTGAGTTTCTAACCTCTGTGGTTCTGACCACTGTGTTTCTGACCAGTGTGTTTCTGACCAGTGTTTATGACCAGTGTGTTTCTGACCGCTGTCATTCTGACCAATGTGTTTCTGAACAGTGTGTTTCTGACCACTGTGTTTCTGACCACTGTTTTTCTGACCACTGTGTTTCTGACCATTGTTTTTCTGACCAGTGTGTTTCTGACCACTGTGTTTTTGACCACTGTGTTTCTAAACACTGTGTGTCTGACCAGTGTGTTTCTGACCAGTGTGTTTCTGACCACATTGTTTCAGACCAATGTGTTTCTGACCACTGTGTTTCTGACCACTGTGTTTCTGACCACTGTGTTTCTGACCACTGTGCGTGTGACCACTGTGTTTATGACCAGTGTGTTTCTGACTACTGTGTTTCTGACCACTGTGTTTCTAACCTGTTTGTTTCTGACCAGTGTGTTTCTGACCACTGTGTTTTTTACCACTGTGTATCTGACCTGTTTGGTTCTGACCAGTGTGTTTCTGACCACTGTCTTTCTAACCTGTTTGTTTCTGACCAGTGTGTTTCTGACCACTGTGTTTTTGACCACTGTGTATCTGACAAGTGGTTCTGACCAGTGTGTTACTGACCACCGTGTTTCTTACCACTGTGTTTGTGACCACTGTGTTAATGACCAGTGTCTTTCTGACGACTGTGTTTCTGACCACTGTGTTTCTAATCAGTGTGTTTCTGACCAGTGTGTTTCTGACCACTGTGTTTCTGACCACTGTGTTTCTGACCACTCATTTTCTGACCACTCTGTTTCTGACCAGTGTGTTTCTGACCACTGTGTTTCTGACCACTGTGTTTCTGACCATTGTGTTTCTGATCACTGTGTTTCTGACCACTGTGTTTCTGACCACTGTGTTTCTGTCCATTGTGTTTATGACCACTGTGTTTCTAACAAGTGTGATTCTGACCAGTGTGTTTCTGACCACTGTGTTTCTGACCACAGTGTTTCTGACCAGTGTCTTTCTGACCACTGTGTTCTGACCAGTGTGTTTCTGACCATTGTGTTTCTGACCACAATGTTTCTGACCAGTGTATTGCTGACCACTGTGTTTGTGACCACTTTGTTTCTGACCACTTTGTTTCTGACCACCGTGTTTCTGACCACTGTGTTTCTGACCACTGTGTTTCTGACCAGTGTGTTTATGACCATTGTGTTTCTGACCAGTGTGTGTCTGACCAGTGTGTTTCTGACCACTGTGTTTCTGACCACTGTGTCTGACCAGTGTGTGTTTATGACCATTGTGTTTCTGACCAGTGTGTGTCTGACCAGTGTGTTACTGACCACTGTGTTTCTGACCACTCTGTTTCTGACCAGTGTGTTTCTGCCCACTGTTTCTGACCACTGTGTTTCTGACCACTGTGTTTCTGACCAGTGTGTCTCTGACTTCTGTGTTTCTGACCACTGCGTTTCTGACCACTGTGTTTCTGAACAGTGTGTTTCTGACCACTGTGTTTCTGACCACTGGGTTTCTGACCACTCTGTTTCTGACCACTATGTTTCTGACCAGTGTGTTTCTGACCACTGTTTTTCTGACCACTGTGTTTCTGACCACCGTGTTTCTGACCACAGTGTTTCTGACCACTGTGTTTCTCACCAGTGTGTTTCTGAGCAGTGTGTTTCTGACCACTGTGTTTATGACCACTGTGCATCTGACCACTATGTTTCTGCCCACTGTGTTTTAAACCATTGTGTTTTATGACCACTGTATTTCTGAGAAGTGTGTTTCTGACCAGTGTGTTTCTGACCACTGTGTTTCTGACCATTCTGTTTCTGACCAGTATGTTTCTGACCAGTGTGTTTCTGACCAGTGTGTTTCTGACCACTGTTTTTTCGACCACTGTGTTTGTGTTCAGTGTGTTTCTGACTAGTGTGTTTCTGACCAGTGTGTTTCTGACCATTGTGTTTCTGACCACTGTTTTTCTGACCACTGTGTTTCTGACCATTGTGTTTCTGACCACTGTGTTTCTGACCACTGTGTTTCTGACCACTGTGTTTCTGACCAGTGTGTTTCTGACCATTGTGTTTCTGACCACTGTTTTTCTGACCACTGTGTTTCTGACCATTGTGTTTCTGACCACTGTGTTTCTGACCACTGTGTTTCTGACCACTGTGTTGCTGACCACTGTGTTTCTGACCACTGTGTTTCTGACCACTGAGTTTCTGACCAGTGTTCATGACCAGTTTGTTTGTAACCACTGTGTTTCTGACCAATGTGTTTCTGA
The DNA here is from genome assembly GCA_023375785.1 of Penium margaritaceum. Taxonomy (NCBI): domain Eukaryota; kingdom Viridiplantae; phylum Streptophyta; class Zygnematophyceae; order Desmidiales; family Peniaceae; genus Penium; species Penium margaritaceum. Next base: position 1,166,979 of record SZWC01000003.1, on the reverse strand, counting down.
GCAGTGTGTTTCTGAACACTGTTTTTCTGACCACTGTGTTTCTGACCACTGTGTTTCTGACCACCGTGTTTCTGACCAGTGTGTTTCTGACCAGTGTGTTTCTGACCACTGTGTTTCTAACCACTGTGTTTCTGACCACTGTGTGTCTGACCAGTGTGTTTCTGACCAGTGTGTTTCTGATCAATTTGTTTCTGACCAGTGTGTTTCTGACCACTGTGTTTCTGACCACTGTGTTTCTAACCAGTGTGTTTCTGACCAGTGTGTTTCTGACCACTGTGTTTCTGACCCGTTTGTTTCTGATTACTGTGTATCTAACTAGTGTGTTTATGACGACTTTGTTTCTGACCACTGTGTTTCTGACCACTGTGTTTCTGACCACTGTGTTTCTGACCACTGTGTTGATGACCACTGTGTTTCTGACCACTGTGTTTCTGATCACAGTGTTTCTGACCACTGTGTTTCTGACCACAGTGTTTCTGACCACTGTGTTTCTGACCACTGTGTCTCTGACCACTGTGTTTCTGACCACTGTGTTTCTGACCACTGAGTTTCTGACCCGTGTGTTTCTGACCATTGTGTTTCTGACCACTGCATTTCTGACCAGTGTGTTTCTGACCATTGTGTTTCTGACCACTGTGTTTCTGACCACTGTGTTTCTGACCACTGTGTTTTTGACCACAGTCTTTCTGACCACTGTGTTTCTGACTACTGCATTTCTGACCAGTGTGTTGCCGACCACTGTGTTTCTGACCACTGTGTTTCTGACCACTGTGTTTCTTACCACTGTGTTTCTGACCAGTGTGTTCTTGACCAGTGTGTTTCTGACCTCTGTGTTTCTGACCGCTGTGTTTCTGACCACCGAGTTTCTGACCACTGTGGTTCTGACCACTGTGTTTTTGACCAGTGTGTTCCTGACCAGGCTTTATGACCAGTGTGTTTCTGACCGCTGTGTTTCTGACCAATGTGGTTCTGACCAGTGTGTTTCTGAACACTGTGTTTCTGACCACTCTGTTCATGACCAATGTGTTTCTGACCACTGTTTTTTTACCAGTGTGTTTCTGACCAATGTGTTTCTGACCTCTGTGTTTCTGACCACTGTGTTTCTGACCACTGTGTGTCTGACAAGTGTGTTTCTGACCACTGTGTTTCTGACCACTGTGTTTCTGACCACTTTGTTTCTGGCCACTGTGTTTCTGACCACTGTGTTTGTGACCGCTGTGTTTATGACCAGTGTGTTTCTGACTACTGTGTTTCTGACCACTGTGTTTCTAACCTGTGTGTTTCTGACCAGTGTGCTTCTGACCACTGTGTTTTTGACCACTATGTTTCTGACCAGTGTGGTTCTGACCAGTGTATTTCTAACCACTGTGTTTCTGACCAGTGTGTTTCTGACCACTGTGTTTCAGACCACTATGGTTCTGACCACTCTGTTTCTAACCACCGTGTTTCTGACCACTGAGTTTCTGACCAGTGTGGTTCTGATCAGTGATTTTCTGACCACTGTGTTTCTGACAAGTGTGTTTCTGACAAGTGTGTGTCTGACCAGTGTGTTTCTGACCACTGTGTTTCAGACCAAAGTGCATCTGACCACTGTGTTACTGACCAGTGTGTTTCTGATCAGTATGTTTCTGACGAGTGTGTTGTCTGACCAGTGTGCTTCTGACCACTGTGTTTCTGACCACTTTGTTTCTGATCAGTGTGTTCATGACCAGTGTGTTTCTTTCCACAGTGTGTCTGACCACTCTGTTTCTGCGCAGTGTGTATCAGACCAGTGTATTTCTGACCACTGTGTTTCTGACCACTGTTTTTCCGACCACTGTGTTGCTGACCACAGTTATTCTGACCACTGTGTTTCTGACAACTGTTTTTCTGTCCATTGTGTTTCTGACCACTTTGTTTCTGACCAGTGTTTTTCTGACCACTGTGTGTCTGACCACTGTGTTTCTGACCACTGTGTGTCTGACAATTGTGTTTCTGACCAGGGTGTTTCTCATCTCTGTGTTTCTGACCACTGCGTTTCTGACCGCTGTGTTTTTGTGACCACTTTGTTTCTGACCACTGTGGTTCTGACCACTGTTTTTCTGACCACTGTGTTTCTGACTACTGTGTTTCTGACCACTCTGTTTCTGACCAGTGTGTTTATGACCACTGTGTTTCTGACCACTGTGTTTATGACCACTGTGTTTCTGACAAGTGTGATTCTGACCAGTGTGTTTCTGGCCACTGTGTTTCTGACCAGTGTGTTTCTGACCACTGTGTTTCTGACCACTCTGTTTCTCACCACTGTGTTTCTGACGACTGAGTTTCTGACCAGTGTGGTTCAGACCAGTGTGCTTCTGACCACTGTGTTTCTGACCACTGTGTTTCTGACCACTGTGTTTCTGACCACTGTGTTTCTGACCACTGTGATCCTGACCACTGAGTTTCTGACCAGTGTGTTTCTGACCACTGTGTTTCTGACGACTGTGTTTCTGACCAGTGTGTTTCTGACCATTGTGTTTCTGACCACTGTAATTCTGAGCACTGTGTTTCCGACCACTCTGTTTTTGACCACTGTGTTTCTGACCATTGTGTTT
>SZWC01000003.1:1124413-1137944 GCA_023375785.1 Penium margaritaceum | reverse complement strand
TGTGTTTCTGACCACTGTGTTTCTGACCACTGTGTTTCTGACCACTGTGTTTCCGACCACTGTGTTTCTGACCAGTGTTTCTCTGACCAAAGTGTTTCTGACCACTAAGTTTCTGACCACTGTGTTTCTGACCAGTGTGTTTCTGACTAGTGTGTTTCTGACCACTAAGTTTCTGACCACTGTGTTTCTGACCACTGTGTTTCTGACCAGTGTGTTTTTGACCACTGTGTTTCTGACCTGTGTGTTTCTGACCAGTGTGTTTCTGACCAGTGTGTTTCTGACCACTGTGTTTCTGACCGCTGTGTTTCTGACCACTGTGTTTCTGACAACTGTGTTTCTGACCACCGTGTTTTTGACCATTGTGTTTCTGACCACGGTGTTTCTGCGCAGTTTGTTTCTGACCATTGTATTTCTCACCACTGTGTTTCTGACCACTCTGTTTTTGACTAGTGCATTTCTGACCACTGTGTGTCTGACCACTGTGTTTCTGACCAGTGTGTTTCTGACCACTGTGTGTCTGACCAGTGTGTTTCTGACCAGGGTGTTTCGGACCTTTGTGTTTCTGACCACCGTATTTCTGACCACTGTGTTTCTGACCACTGTGTTTCTGACCACCCTGTTTCTTACAAGTATGTTTCTGACCAGTGTGTTTCTGACCACTGTGTTTCTGACCACTGTGTTTCTGACCACTGTGCTTCTGACCAGTGTGTTTATGACCAGTATGTTTCTGACCACTGTGTTATGACCACTGTGTTTCTGACCAGTGTGTTTCTGACCACTGTGTTTCTGACCAATGTCTGTCTGACCACTGTGTTTCTGAGCAGTGTGTTTCTGACCAGTGTGTTTCTGACCACTGTGTTTTTGACCACTGTGTATCTGACCACTGTGTTTGTAACAAGTGTGTTTCTGACCAGTGCGTTTCTGACCACTGTGTTTCTTAACAATGTATTTCTGACCATTGTGTTTCTCACCACTGTCTTTGTGACCACAGTGTTTCTGACCAGTGTGTTTCTGACCACTGTGTTTTTGACCAGTGTGTTTCTGACCACTGTGTTTCAGACACCTGCGTTTATGACCACTGTGTTTCTGACCAGTGTGTGTCTGACCAGTTTGTTTCGGACCAGTGTGTTTCTGACCAGTGTGTTTCTGACCACTGTTTCTAACCACTGTGTTTCTGACCACTGTGTTTCTGACCACTGTGTTTATGACCATTGTGTTTCTGACTACTATGTTTCTGACCACTGCGTTTCTGACCACTGTGTTTGTGAACAGTGTGTTTTTGACCACTGTGTTTCTGACCACGGTGTTTCTGACCACTGTGTTTCTGACCACTGTGTTTCTGACCACCATGTTTCTGACCACTGTGTTTATGACCACTGTGCTTCTGACCACTATGTTTCTGACCACTGTGTTCCTGACCACAGTGTTTCTGACCACTGTGTTTCTGACCACTGTTTTTCTGAGCACTGTGTTTTTGACCAGTGTGTTTCTCACCACTGTGTTTCTGACCACTGTGTTCATGACAAGTGTATTTCTGACCAGTGTGTTTCTGACCACTGTGTTTCTGACCACTGTGTTTCTAACCACTTTGTTTCTGACCAGTGTGTTTCTGACCAGTATGTTTCTGACCAGTGTATTTTTGACCAGTGTTTTTCTGACCACTGTGTTTCTCACCACTGTGCTTGTGATCAGTGTGTTTCTGACCAGGGTGTTTCTGACCACTGTGTGTCTGACCTCTGTGTTTCTGACCACTGTCGTTCTTACCAGTATGTTTCTGACCAGTGTGTTTCAGACCACTGTGTTTCTGAACAGTGTGTTTCTGACCACTGTGTTTCTGACTACTGGGTTTCTGGCCACTGTGCTTCTGACCACTGTATTTCTGACCAGTGTGTTTCTGACCAGTGTGTTTCTGACCACTGTGTTTCCGACCACCTTGTTTCTGACCACGGTGTTTCCTACCACTGTGTTTCTCACCAGTGTGTCTCTGACCAGTGTGTTTCTGACCACTGTGTTTCTGACAAGTGTATTTCTGACTAGTGTGTTTCTGAACACTGTGTTTCTGACAAGTGTATTTCTGACTAGTGTGTTTCTGACCACTGTGTTTCTGACCACTGTGTTTCTGACCACTGTGTTTCTGACCACTGTGTTTCTGACCAGTGTGTTTCTGACCACTGTGTTTCTGACCACTGTGTTTCTGACGAGTGTGTTTCTGACCAGTGTGTTTCTGACCAGTGTGTTTCTAACCACTGTGTGTCTGACCACTGTATTTCTGCCCACTGTGTTTCTTACCAGTGTGTTTCTGACCAGTGTGGTTCTGACCACTGTGTTTTTGACCAGTGTGTTTCTGACCACTGTGTTTCTGACCAGTGTGGTTCTGACCACTGTGTTTTTGACCAGTGTGTTTCTGACCACTGTGTTTCTGACCAGTGTGGTTCTGACCACTGTGTTTTTGACCAGTGTGTTTCTGACCACTGTGTTTCTGACCAGTGTGGTTCTGACCACTGTGTTTTTGACCAGTGTGTTTCTGACCACTGTGTTTCTGACCACTGTGTTTCTGACCACTGTGTTTCTTACCAGTGTGTTTCTGACCAGTGTGTTTCTGACCACTGTGTTTTTGACCAGTGTGTTTCTGACCACTGTGTTTCTGACCAGTGTGTTTGTGACCATAGTGTTTCTGACCAGTGTGGTTCTGATCACTATGTTTCTATCCAGTGTGTTTCTGACCAATGTGTTTCTGACCACTGTGTTTCTGACCAGTGTGTTTCTGACAAGTCTGTTTTCTGACCAGTGTGCTTCAGCCCACTTTGTTTCTGACAATTGTGTTTCTGACCACTGAGTTTCTAACCAGCTCGTTTTTGCGCACTGTGTTTCTGACTAGAGTGTTTCTGACTATCGTTTTTCTGAGCAGTGTGTTTCAAACCAGTGTGTTTCTGACCATTGTGTTTCTGACCACTGTTTTTCAGACCAATGTGTTTCTGACCACTGCGATTTTTACCACTGTGTTTCTGACCACTTTGTTTCAGACCACTGTGTTTCCGACCACTGTGTTTCTGACCAGTGTGTTTCTGACCAGTGTGTTTCTGACCACTGAGTTTCTAACCAATGTGTTTCTGACTGGTGTGTTTCTGACTAGTCTGTTTCTGACCTCTGTGTTTCTGATCGCTGTGTTTCTGACCACTGTGTTTCTGACCAGTGTGTTTCTGACCACTGTGGTTCTGACCACTGTGTTTCTGACCAGTGTGTTTCTGACCACTGTGTTTCTGACCACTGTGTTTCTGACCACTGTGTTTCTGACCAGGGTGTTTTCCTGACCACTGTGTTTCTGACCACTGTGTTTCTGACCAGTGTGTTTCTGACCACTGTGTTTCTGACCACTGTGTTTCTAACCACTGTGTTTCTGACCAGTGTGTTTCAGACCAGTATGTTTCTGGCCAGTGTATTTCTGACCAGTGTTTTTCTGACCACTGTGTTTCTCACCACTGTGCTTGTGATCAGTGTGTTTCTGACCAGGGTGTTTCTGACCACTGTGTGTCTGACCACTGTGTTTCTGACCACTGTGTTTCTTACCAGTATGTTTCTGACCAGTGTGTTTCAGACCACTGTGTTTGTGATCAGTGTGTTTCTGACCACTGTGTTTCTGACCACTGGGTTTCTGGCCACTGTGCTTCTGACCACTGTATTTCTGACCAGTGTGTTTCTGACCAGTGTGTTTCTGACCACTGTGTTTCCGACCACCTTGTTTCTGACCACGGTGTTTCTGACCACTGTGTTTCTCACCAGTGTGTCTCTGACCAGTGTGTTTCTGACCACTGTGTCGCTGACAAGTGTATTTCTGACTAGTGTGTTTCTGAACACTGTGTTTCTGACAAGTGTATTTCTCACTAGTGTGTTTCTGACCACTTTGTTTCTGACCACTGTGTTTGTGACCACTGTGTTTCTGACCACTGTGTTTCTGACCAGTGTGTTTCTGACCAGTATGTTTCTGACCAGTGTGTCTCTGACCAGTCTGTTTCTGACCAGTGTGTTTCTAACCACTGTGTGTCTGACCACTGTGTTTCTGACCACTGTGTTTCTTACCAGTGTGTTTCTGACCAGTGTGTTTCTGACCACTGTGTTTTTGACCAGTGTGTTTCTGACCACTGTGTTTCTGACCAGTGTGTTTGTGACCATAGTGTTTCTGACCAGTGTGTTTCTGACCACTGTGTTTCTTACCAGTGTGTTTCTGACCAGTGTGTTTCTGACCACTGTGTTTTTGACCAGTGTGTTTCTGACCACTGTGTTTCTGACCAGTGTGTTTGTGACCATAGTGTTTCTGACCAGTGTGTTTCTGATCACTATGTTTCTATCCAGTGTGTTTCTGACCAATGTGTTTCTGACCACTGTGTTTCTGACCAGTGTGTTTCTGACAAGTCTGTTTTCTGACCAGTGTGCTTCTGACCACTGTGTTTCTGACAATTGTGTTTCTGACCACTGATTTTCTAACCAGCTCGTTTTTGAGCACTGTGTTTCTGACTAGAGTGTTACTGACTATCGTGTTTCTGAGCAGTGTGTTTCAAACCAGTGTGTTTCTGACCATTGTGTTTCTGACCACTGTTTTTCAGACCAATGTGTTTCTGACCACTGCGTTTTTGACCACTGTGTTTCTGACCACTTTGTTTCAGACCACTGTGTTTCCGACCACTGTGTTTCTGACCAGTGTGTTTCTGACCAGTGTGTTTCTGACCACTGAGTTTCTGACCAATGTGTTTCTGACTAGTGTGTTTCTGACTAGTGTGTTTCTGACCTGTGTGTTTCTGATCGCTGTGTTTCTGACCACTGTATTTCTGACCAGTGTGTTTCTGACCACTGTGGTTCTGACCACTAGGTTTCTGACCAGTGTGTTTCTGACCACAGTGTTTCTGACCACTGATTTTCTGACCAGTGTGTTTCTGACTAGTGTGTTTCTGTCGAGTGCGTTTGAGACCACTGTGTTTCTGACCACTGTGTTTCTGACCACTGTGTTTCTTACCAATGTCTTTCTGACAGGTGTGTTTTTCACCAGTGTGTTTCTGACCAGTGTGTTTCTGACCACTGTGTTTCTGACCACTGTGTTTCTGACCACTGTGTTTCTGACCACTGTGTTTCTGACCAGTGTGTTTCTGACCACTGTGTTTTTGACCACTGTGTTTCTGACCAGTGTGTTTCTGACCACTGTGTTTCTGACCACTTTGTTTCTGACCACTGTGTTTCTGACCAGTTTTTTTCTGACCAGTGTGTTTCTGAGCAGTGTGTTATTGACCATTGTGTTTCTGACCGCTGTGTTTCTGTCCACTGTGCTTCTGACCACTATGTTTCTGACCAGTGTGTTTCTGACCAGTGTGTTTCTGATTAGTGTGTTTCTGACCACTGTGTTTTTGACCAGTGTGTTTATGACCTTTGTTTTTCGGACCACTGTGTTTCTGACCAGTGTGTTTCTGACCACTGTGTGTCTGACTAGTGTGTTTCTCACCAGGGTGTTTCTGACCTCTGTGTTCCTGACCACTGTGTTTCTGACCAGCGTGTTTCTGACCATTGTGTTTTTGACCACTGTGTTTCTGATCAATGTGTTTATGACCACTGTCTTTCTGACCAATGTGTTGCTAGACTTCTGTGTTTCTGACCAGTGTGATTCTCACCACTGTGTTTCTGACCAGTGTGTTTCTGACTAGTGTGTTTCTGACCAGAGTGTTTCTGACCACTGTGTTTCTGACCACTATGTTTCTGATCACAGTGTATCTGACCACTGTGTTTCTGACCAGTGTGTTTCTGACTAGTGTGTTTCTGACCAGAGTGTTTCTGACCACTGTGTTTCTGACCACTATGTTTCTGATCACAGTGTATCTGACCACTGTGTTTCTGACCAGTGTGTTTCTGACTAGTGTGTTTCTGACCAGAGTGTTTCTGACCACTGTGTTTCTGACCACTATGTTTCTGATCACAGTGTATCTGACCACTGTGTTTCTGACCAGTGTGTTTCTGACTAGTGTGTTTCTGACCAGAGTGTTTCTGACCACTGTGTTTCTGACCACTATGTTTCTGATCACAGTGTATCTGACCACTGTGTTTCTGACCAGTGTGTTTCTGACTAGTGTGTTTCTGACCAGAGTGTTTCTGACCACTGTGTTTCTGACCACTATGTTTCTGATCACAGTGTATCTGACCACTGTGTTTCTGACCAGTGTGTTTCTGACTAGTGTGTTTCTGACCAGAGTGTTTCTGACCACTGTGTTTCTGACCACTATGTTTCTGATCACAGTGTATCTGACCACTGTGTTTCTGACCAGTGTGTTTCTGACTAGTGTGTTTCTGACCAGAGTGTTTCTGACCACTGTGTTTCTGACCACTATGTTTCTGATCACAGTGTATCTGACCACTGTGTTTCTGACCAGTGTGTTTCTGACTAGTGTGTTTCTGACCAGAGTGTTTCTGACCACTGTGTTTCTGACCACTATGTTTCTGATCACAGTGTATCTGACCACTGTGTTTCTGACCAGTGTGTTTCTGACTAGTGTGTTTCTGACCAGAGTGTTTCTGACCACTGTGTTTCTGACCACTGTGTTTCTTACCAGTGTGTTTCTGACCAGTGTGTTTCTTACCAATGTGCTTCTGACCAGTGTGTTTCTTACCACTATGTTTCTGACCAGCGTGTTTCTGACCAGTGTGTTTCTGAGTAGTGTGTTTTCTGACCAGTGTCCTTCTGACCACTGTGTTTCTGACCACTGTGTTTCTGACCACTGTGTTTCTGACCAGTGTGTTTATGACCAGTGTGTTTCTGACCAGTTTGTTTCTGATCCAAGTTTTTCAGACCAGTGTGTTTCTGACACTTGTGTTTCTGACCACTGTGTTTCTGACCACTGTGTTTCTGACAACTGTGTTTATGTCCACTGTGTTTCTGACCACTGTGTTTCTGACCAGTGTATTTTTTACCATTGTGTTTCTGACCACTGAGTTTCTGACCACTGTGTTTGTGACCAGTGTGTTTCTGACGAGTATGTTTCTGACCTCTGTGTTTCTGACCGCAATGTTTAGGACCACTGTGTTTCTGACCACCATGTTTCTTACCACTGTCGTTCTGACCACTGTGCTTCCGACCAGTGTGTCTCTGACCATTGTGTTTTGGACCACTGTGTTTCTGACCATCGTGTTTCTGACCACTGTGTTCCTGCCCAGTGTGTTTCTGACCAGTGTCTTTGGGACCAGTTTGTTTCTGACCACCGTGTTTCTGACCAATGTGTTTCTGGCCAGTGTGTTAATGAACAATGTGTTTCTGACCACTGTGTTTCTGACCAATGTGTTTCTGACCACTGTGTTTCTGACCAGTGTGTTTCTGACCAGTACGTTTCTGACCACTGTGTTTCTGACCACTGTCTTCTGACCACTGTGTGTCTGACCAGTGTGTTCTGACCAGTGTGAATCTGACCACTGTGTTTATGGCCACTGTGTTGCTGACCAGTGTGTTTCTGACCAGTGTGTTTCTGACCACTGTGTTTTTGACTACTGTGTTTCTGACCAGTGTGTTTATGACCAGTGTGTTTTTGACTACTGTGTTTCTGACTAGTGTGCTTCTGACCAGTGTGTATCTGACCACTGTGTTCCTGCCCAGTGTGTTTCTGATCACAGTGTTTCTGACCAGTACGTTTCTGACCACTGTCTTCTGACCACTGTGTATCTGACCACTGTGTTCCTGCCCAGTGTGTTTCTGATCACAGTGTTTCTGACCAGTACGTTTCTGACCACTGTCTTCTGACCACTGTGTATCTGACCACTGTGTTCCTGCCCAGTGTGTTTCTGATCACAGTGTTTCTGACCAGTACGTTTCTGACCACTGTCTTCTGACCACTGTGTATCTGACCACTGTGTTCCTGCCCAGTGTGTTTCTGATCACAGTGTTTCTGACCAGTACGTTTCTGACCACTGTCTTCTGACCACTGTGTATCTGACCACTGTGTTCCTGCCCAGTGTGTTTCTGATCACAGTGTTTCTGACCAGTACGTTTCTGACCACTGTCTTCTGACCACTGTGTATCTGACCACTGTGTTCCTGCCCAGTGTGTTTCTGATCACAGTGTTTCTGACCAGTACGTTTCTGACCACTGTCTTCTGACCACTGTGTATCTGACCACTGTGTTCCTGCCCAGTGTGTTTCTGATCACAGTGTTTCTGACCAGTACGTTTCTGACCACTGTCTTCTGACCACTGTGTATCTGACCACTGTGTTCCTGCCCAGTGTGTTTCTGATCACAGTGTTTCTGACCAGTACGTTTCTGACCACTGTCTTCTGACCACTGTGTATCTGACCACTGTGTTCCTGCCCAGTGTGTTTCTGACCACTGTGTTTCTGACCACTGTGTTTCTGACCAGTGTGTTTCTGACCACTGTGTTTCTGACCACTGTGTTTCTGACAACTGTGTTTCTTACCACTGTGTTTCTGACTAGTGTGCTTCTGACCAGTGTGTTTCAGACCATTGTGTTTCTGACCATTGTGTTTCTCACCCATGTGTTTCTGACCAGTGTGTTTCTGACCAGTGTGTTTGTGACCATTGTGTTTCTGACCACTGTGTGTCTGACCACTGTGTTTCTGACCACTGTGTTTCTTACGAGTGTGTTTCTGACCAGTGTGTTTCTTACCACTGTGTTTCTGACCAGTGTGTTTGTGACCATTGTGTTTCTGACCACTGTGTGTCTGACCACTGTGTTTCTGACCACTGTGTTTCTTACGAGTGTGTTTCTGACCAGTGTGTTTCTTACCACTGTGTTTCTGACCAGTGTGTTTCTGACCACTGTGTTTCTGACGAGTGTGTTTGTCACCAGTGTGTTTCTGACCACTGTGTTTCTGACCACTGTGTTTCTGAGCACTGTGTATCTCACCAGTGTGTTTGTGACCACAGTGTTTCTGACCAGTGTGTTTCTGACCACTATGTTTCTGACCACTGTCTTTCTGACCACTGTGTTTCTGACAGGTGTGTTTCTGACCAGTGTGTTTCTGACCACTGAGTTTCTGAGCAGTGTGTTTCTGACCAGTGTGTTTCTGACCAGTGTGTTTCTGACCACTGTGTTTCTGACCACTGTGTTTCTGACAGGTGTGTTTCTGACCAGTGTGTTTCTGACCACTGAGTTTCTGAGCAGTGTGTTTCTGACCAGTGTGTTTCTGACCAGTGTGTTTCTGACCACTGTGTTTCTGACAAGTGTGTTTCTGACCACTGTGTTTCTGACCACTGAGTTTCTGACCAGTGTGTTTCTGACCGCTTTGTTTCTGACCACTTTGTTTCTTACCACCGTGTTTCTGACCACTGTGTTTCTGACCACTCTGTTTCTCACCAGTGTGTTTCTGACCACTGTGTTTCTGACCAATGTGTTTCCGACCACTGTGTTTCTGAGTACTGTGTTTCTGACCACTGAGTTTCTGACCACTATGTTTCTGACCAGTGTGTTTCTGACCACTGTGTTTCTGACCAGTGTGTTTCTGACCAGTGTGTTTCTGACCACTGTGTTTCTGACCAATGTGTTTCCGACCACTGTGTTTCTGAGTACTGTGTTTCTGACCACTGAGTTTCTGACCACTATGTTTCTGACCAGTGTGTTTCTGACCACTGTTTTTATGACCACTGTGTTTCTGACAAGTGTGTTTATGACCAGTGTGTTTCTGACCACTGTGTTTCTGACCACAGTGTTTCTGACCAGTGTGTTTCTGACCACAGTGTTTCTGGCCACTGTGTTTATGACCTGTGTGTTTCTGACCATTGTGTTTCTGACCAGTGTATTTTGGACTAGTGTGTTTCTGACCAATGTGTTTCTGACCACTGTGTTTCTGACCAGTGTGTTTCTGACCACTGTCTTTGTGACCACTTTGTTTCTGACCAGTGTGTTTCTGACCTTTGTGTTTCTGACCATTGTGTTTCTGACCATTGTGTTTATGACCACTGTGTTTCTGATCAATGTGTTTCTGACCACTATGTTTCTGACCAGTGTGTTTCTGACCACTGTGTTTCTGACCAGTGTATTTCTGACCAGTGTGTTTCTGACCACTGTGTTTCTTACCAGTGTTTTTTTTACCAGTGTGTTTCTTACCACTGTGCTTCTGAGCAGTGTGTTTCTGACCACTATGTATCTGACCAGCGTGTTTCTGACTAGTGTGTTTCTGACCAGTGTCTATTCTGACCAGTGTACTTTTGACCACTGTGTTCCTGACCACTGTGTTTTTTACCACTGTGTTTCTGACCAGTGCGTTCATGACCACTGTGTTTCTGACCAGTGTGTTTCTGACCACTGTGTTTCAGAGCCGTGTGTTTCTGTCCAGTGTGTTTCTGACCACTGCGTTTCTGACCTGTGTTTTTCAGACCAGTGTGTTTCTGACCACTGTGTTTCTGACCTCTGTGTTTCTGACCACAGTGTTTCTGACCACTGTGTTTCTGACCACTATGTTTCTGACCACTGTGTTTCTGACCACTATGTTTCTGACTTCTGTGTTTCTGACCGCGATGTTTCTTTCCACTGTGGTTCTGACCACTGTTCTTCTGTCCAGTGTGTCTCTGACCAGTGTCTTTCAGGCCACTGTGTTTCTGACCACTGTGCTTCTGACCAGTGTGTTTATGAACACTGTGTTTCTGACCACTGTGTTTCTGACCATTTTGTTTCTGACCACTGTGTTTCTGACCAGTGTGTTTCTGACCAGTAAGTTTCTGACCACTGTGTTTCTGACCACTGTGTGTCTGACCAATGTGTTCTGACCAGTGTGATTCTGACCACTGTGTTTCTCACCAGCGTGTTTCTGACCACTGTGTTCCTGACCGCAGTGTTTCTGACCACTGTGTTTCTGACCCCTGTGTTTCTGACCCCTGTGTTTGTAACCAGTGTGTTTGTGACCAGTGTGTTTCTGACCAGGGTGTTTTCCTGACCACTGTGTCTCTGACCACTGTGTTTCTGACCAGTGTGTTTCTGACCACTGTGTTTCTGACCAGTGTGTTTCTGACCACTGTAATTCTGACTTGTGTGATTCTGACTACTGTGTTTCTGACAACTGTGTTTCTGACCAGTGTGTTTATGACCACTGTGTTTCTGGCCAGTGTGTGTCGGACCTGTGTGTTTCTGACGACTTTGTTTCTGACCACTTTGTTTCTGCCCAGTGTGTTTCTGACCACTGCTTCTGACCACAGTACTTCTGACCACTGTGTTTTTGACCAGCGTGTTTCTGACCAGAGTGTTTTTGACCACTGTGTTTCTGACCACTGTGTTTCTCACCAGTGTGTTTCTGACCAGAGTGTTTTTGACCACTGTGTTTCTGACCACTGTGTTTCTGACCAGTGAGTTTCTGACTAGTGTGTTTTTTCCCAGTGTGTTTCTGACCACTGTGTTTCTGACCAGTGTGTTTCTAACCACTGTGTTTCTGACCACTCTGTTTCGGACCAGTGTGTTTGTGAGCATTTTGTTCCTGACAACTGTGTTTCTGACCACCGTGTTTATGAACACTGTGTTTCTGACCACTGTGTTTCTGACCACTGTGTTTCTGACCACTGTGTTTCTGACCACTGTCTTTCTGACCTCTGTGTTTCTGACCACTGTGTTTCTGACCACTCTGTTTCTGACCAGTGTGTTTGTGACCATTTTGTTCCTGACCACTGTGTTTCTGACCACCGTGTTTATGACCACTGTGTTTCTGACCAGTGTGTTTCTAACCACTGTGTTTCTGACCACTCTGTTTCGGACCAGTGTGTTTGTGAGCATTTTGTTCCTGACAACTGTGTTTCTGACCACCGTGTTTATGAACACTGTGTTTCTGACCACTGTGTTTCTGACCACTGTGTTTCTGACCACTGTGTTTCTGACCACTGTTTTTCTGACCAGTGCGTTTCTGACCACTGTGTTTCTGACCAGTGTGTTTCTGACCACTGTGTTTCTGAGCCGAGTGTTTCTGATCAGTGTGTTTCTGACCACTGTGTTTCTGACCACTGTGTTTCTGACCACTGTCTTTCAGGCCACTGTGTTTCTGACCACTATGTTTCTGACCACTGGGTTTCTAACCACTGTGTTTCTGACCACTGTGTTTCTGACCACTGTATCTCTGACCTGTGTGTCTATAACCGCTGTGTTTCTGACCACTGTGTTTCTGCCAAGTGTATTTCTAACCACAGTGTTTCTGACCACTGTGTTTCTGACCACTGTGTTTCTGACCACTGTGTTTTTAACTAGTGTGTTTCTGACCAGTGTGTTTCTGACCACTGTGTTTCTGACCAGTCTGTTTCTGCCCACTGTGTTTCTGACCATTGTGTTTCTGACCAGTATGTTTATGACTACTGTGTTTTTTACCACTGGGTTTCTAACTAGTGTGTTTCTGACCACTGTGTTTCTGACCAGTTCATTTCTGACCAATGTGTTTCTGATCACTGTGTTTCTGACCAGTGTAATTCTGACCGATGTGTTTCTGACCACAGTGTTTCTGACCACTGTGTTTCTGATCACTGTGTTTTTGACCAGTGTGTTTCTGACCACAGTGTGTCTGACCACTGTGTTTCTGACCACTGTCCCTCTTACCAGTGTGTTTCTGACCAGTGTGTTTTTGACCACTGTGTTTCTGACCAGTGTGTTTCTGACCACTTTGTTTATGACCATTGTGTTTCTGACCGCTGTGTTTGTGACCAGTGTGTTTGTGACCAGTGTTTTTCTGACCAGGGTGTTTTCCTGACCACTGTGTTTCTGACCACTGTGTTTCTGACAAGGGTGTTTCTGACCACTGTGTTTCTGACCAGTGTGTTTCTGACCACTGTGTTTCTGACTAGTGTGATTCTGACCACTGTGTTTCTGACCACTGTGTTTCTGACCAGTGTGTGTCGGACCAGTGTGTTTCTGACCACTGTATTTCTGACCACTCCGTTTCTGAACAGTGGGTCTCTGACCTCTGTTTCTGACCACAGTGTTTCTGACCACTGTGTTTCTGACCACTGTGTTTCTGACCAGTGTGTTTCTGACAATTGTGTTTGTGACCACAGTGTTTCTGACCAGTGTGTTTATAACCACTGTGTTTCTGACCACTGTGTTTCTGACCAGTGTATTTCTGACCAGTGTGTTTCTGACCAGTGTGTTTCTGACTAATGTGTTTCTGCCCAGAGTGTTTCTGACCACTGTGTTTCTGACCAGTGTGTTCCTGACCACTTTGTTTCTGACCACTGTGTTTCTGACCAGTGCGTTTCTGACCACTGTGTTTGTGACCACTGTGCTTCTGATCACTGTGTTTCTGACCACTGTTTTTCAGACCACTGTGTTTCTGACCACTGTGTTTCTGACCACTGTGTTTCTGACCACTGTGTTTCTGACCACTGTGTTTCTGACCAGTGTGTTTCTAACCACTGTGTTTCCTACCACTGTGTTTCTGACAAGTGTGTTTCTGACCACAAAGTTTCTGACCACTGTGTTTCTGACCACTGTGTTTCTGACCACTGTGTTTCTGACCACTGTGTTTCTGACTAGTGTGTTTCTGACCACTGTGTTTCTGACCATTGTGTTTCTGACCAGTGTGTTTC
>SZWC01000003.1:1094018-1118047 GCA_023375785.1 Penium margaritaceum | reverse complement strand
GCCAAGAAGGAACGGACCCCCTTCGTCTGAAATGCTACACCGACGCTGACTGGGGAGGAAATCTCGACGACAGGAAATCCACCTCTGGATACGTGTGTATCTTGAATGGTGCTGCCATCTCATGGGCGAGCAGGAAGCAGGATTGTGTTTCCATGTCCACGGCTGAGGCAGAGTACGTTGCTTTGTCTGAGGTGTGCAAGGAGACTCAATGGCTCCGCAGCCTGCTTGGCAAAATGACAGTGCCACAGAAAGACGCCACGATCGTACACGTGGACAACATGAGCACCATCTTGATGGCTGAAGACGAGATCATCTCTCGGCGAACGAAGCACATCGACATACGTTACCACTACTCACGTGACCTGGTCATGAAGAACGTGGTGGACTTGCAGCACTACAGAACAAAGAGCATGCTTGCTGACAACATGACCAAGCCGCTGGACAGCGACTTGCATTATGCAGGCATTCGTGGATTCGGCATGAGGAGTGCGGCAGAGGAAGGGTGAGCTCCAAGGCATTGATGGAGCCGAGCAAGGGACAGATGGACAGAGGTGCAAGGGAGAGATTTGTTGAAAAAGTGTGCACCTTGTCCACTGCCTAGCTGGCTAGCTACACATACAGACAAGGCATGCACTGCTCTATGGAGTATGTCCCCTTGGTCTATTCTCAGATGGGCCAGGAATGCACTGCCCATAATGGGTATGTCCCCTGTGGCTCATCATAGGAACCATATCTTTTTGGCTTGGTTGATTAGGCCCCAGAGTCTCAAACGAGAGGTCGCGGGTTCAAACCCCGCGACGGCCGCAATTTTCTTTGTGGCCAAAACTGGGACAGGACGCTTCTAGGAAGCTTACTAGAGCCTGCCTTAAGGATGACACTTGGCGGTCTAAGGACGCGCCAAGTAGGAATGTAGGATGAGGTTGGCTCCAGTGGAGCCACTACAAGCAGAAGCTTTAGCAAAGCTCTGCAAGTATAAAAGCCTGTACCTTGCATGCATCCATTTACAGTTCTTGCCTTTGAGACTCCTCACAGAGTGTCCAACCAAAGGTAGACACTAAAGACCAACATGCGGACTTCGTGAGGTTGCAAACCAAACGAACCTAAAGTGTGGATCCCTCGTTCGAGGGTGATATGTTATCTTGGTTGCAATACCAAGAGCGGTTGGCAGCCTCCCATGTCGGGACCCGTTTTCTAGACCGTTGCTATCCGGCGCATTTGCATTTTGGACCACTGTGTTTCTGACCACTTGTTCTGACCACCGTGTTCCTGCCCAGTGTGTTTCTGACCAGTGTCTTTCGGACCATTGTGTTTCTGACCATAATGTTTCTGACCAATGTGTTTCTGAACAGTGTGTTAACGAACACTGTGTTTCTGACCACTATGTTTCTGACCCTGTGGTTCTGACCACTGTGTTTCTGACCAGTGTGTTTCTGACCAGTAAGTTTCTGACCACTGTGTTTCTGACCACTGTCTTCTGACCACAGTGTGTCTGACCAGTGTGTTCTGACCACTGTGATTCTGACCACTGTGTTTCTCACCAGTGTGTTTCATACCACTGTGTTTCTGACCACAGTGTTTTTGACCACTGTGTTTCTGACCACTGTGTTTATGACCAGTGTGTTTCTGACCACTGTGTTTATGGCCACTGTGTTGCTGATCAGTGTGTTTCTGACCAGTATGTTTCTGACCACTGTGTTTTTGACCACTGTGTTTTTGACCACTGTGTTTCTGACCAGTGTGTTTGTGACCAGTGTGTCTCTGACCACTGTGTTTGTGACCAGTGTGTTTCTGACCACAGTGTTTCTGACCAGTGTGTTTCTGAACAATGTGTTTCTGACCAGTGTGTTTCTGACCACTCTGTTTTTGCCTACTGTGTTTCTGACCATTATGATTATGACCTGTGTGTTTCTGACAAGTGTGTTTTTGACTAGTGTGTTTCTGACCACTATGTTTCTGACCACTATGTTTCTGATCACTGTGTTTCGGACCACTGTGTTTCTGACCAGTGTGTCTCTGACCAGTATGCCTCTGACAAGTGTGTTTCTGACCACTGTGTTTCTGACCAGTGTGTTTCTGACGACTATGTTTCTGACCACTGTGTTTCTGACTATTGTGTTTCTGACCAAAGTGTTTCTGACCAGTGTGTTTCTGACCACTGTGTTTCTGACAACTGTGTTTCTAACCACTGTGTTTCTGACCACTGTGTTTCTGACCACTATGTTTGTTACAACTGTGTTTCTGACCACTGTGTTCCTGACTAGTGTGCTTCTGACCAGTGTGTTTCTGACCATTGTGTTTCTGACCACTGTGTTTCTCACCCATGAGTTTCTGACCAGTGTGTTTCTGACCAGTGTGTTTGTGACCACTGTGTTTCTGACCAATGTGTTTCTGACCACTGTGTTTCTGATCAGTGTGTTTCTGACCAATGTGTTTCTGACCACTGTGTGTCTGACCACTGTGTTTCCGACCACTTTGTTTCTTACGAGTGTGTTTCTGACCAGTGGGTTTCTTACCACTGTGTTTCTGACTAGTGTGTTTCTGACCACTGTGTTTCTGACCAGTGTGTTTGTCAGCAGTGTGTTTCTGACCACTGTGTTTCTGAACACTGTGTTTCTGACCACTGTGTTTCTCACCAGTGTGTTTGTGACCACGGTGTTTCTGACCAGTGTGTTTCTGACCACAGTGTTTCTGACCACTGTGTTTCTGACCAGTGTGTTTCTGACCACTGGGTTTCTGACCACTGTGTTTCTGACCAGTGTGTTTCTGACCAGTGTGTTTCTGACCACTATGTTTCTGACCACTGTCTTTCTGACCACTGTCTTTCTGAGCAGTGTCTCTGACCAGTGTGTTTCTGACCAGTGTGTTTCTGACCAGTGTGTTTCTGACCACTATGTTTCTGACCACTGTCTTTCTGACCACTGTCTTTCTGAGCAGTGTCTCTGACCAGTGTGTTTCTGACCAGTGTGTTTCTGACCACTGTGTTTCTGACAAGTGTGTTTCTGACCACTGTGTTTGTGACCACTGAGTTTCTGACCAGTGTGTTTCTGACCGCTGTGTTTCTGACCACTGTGTTTCTGACCACCGTGTTTCTGACCACTGTGTTTCTGACCACTCAGTTTCTCACCAGTGTGTTTCTGACCACTGTGTTTCTGACCAATGTGTTTCCGACCACTGTGTTTCTGAGTACTGTGTTTCTGACCACTGAGTTTCTGACCACTATGTTTCTGACCAGTGTGTTTCTGACCACTGTGTTTCTGACCAGTGCGTTTCTGACCACTGTGTTTCTGACCAGTGTGTTTCTGATCAGTGTGTTTCTGACCACTGTGTTTCTGACCAATGTGTTTCCGACCACTGTGTTTCTGAGTACTGTGTTTCTGACCACTGAGTTTCTGACCACTATGTTTCTGACCAGTGTGTTTCTGACCACTGTTTTTATGACCACTGTGTTTCTGACAAGTGTGTTTGTGACCAGTGTGTTTCTGACCAGTGTGTTTCTGACCACAGTGTTTCTGACCAGTGTGTTTCTGACCACAGTGTTTCTGACCACTGTGTTTATGACCTGTGTGTTTCTGACCACTGTATTTCTGACTAGTGTACTTCGGACTAGTGTGTTTCTGACGAATGTGTTTGTGACCACTGTGTTTCTGACCATTGTGTTTCTGACCACTTTCTTTGTGACCACTGTGTTTCTGACCAGTGTGTTTCTGACCATTGTGTTTCTGACCACTGTGTTTCTGGCCACTGTGTTTATGACCACTGTGTTTCTGATCAATGTGTTTCTGACCAGTGTGTTTCTGACCAGTGTGTTTCTGACCAGTGTGTTTCTGACCACTGTGTTTCTGACCACTGTGTTTCTTACCAGTGTTTTTTTTACTTGTGTGTTCCTTACCACTGTGCTTCTGAGCAGTGTGTTTCTGACCACTATGTTTCTGACCAGCGTGCTTCTGACTAGTGTGTTTCTGACCAGTGTCTATTCTGACCAGTGTGCTTTTGACCACTGTGCTTCTGACCACTGTGTTTCTGACCACTGTGTTTCTGACCAGTGCGTTCATGACCACTGTGTTTCTGACCAGTGTGTTTCTGACCACTGTGTTTCAGAGCCGTGTGTTTCTGTCCAGTGTGTTTCTGACCACTGTGTTTCTGACCACTGTTTTTCAGACCAGTGTGTTTCTGACAACTGTGTTTCTGACCTCTGTGTTTCTGACCACTGTGTTTATGACCACTGTGTTTCTGACCACTATGTTTCTGACCACTGTGTTTCTGACCAGTGTATTTCTGACCATTGTGTTTCTGACCACTGAGTTTCTGACCACTGTGTTTCTGACCAGTGTGTTTCTGACTAGTATTTTTCTGACTTCTGTGTTTCTGACCGCGATGTTTCTGACCACTGTGTTTTTTTCCACTGTGGTTCTGACCACTGTTCTTCTGACCAGTGTGTCTCTGACCAGTGTCTTACAGACCACTGTGTCTCTGACCACTGTGCTTCTAACCAGTGTGTTTATGAACACTGTGTTTCTGACCAGTGTGTTTCTGACCAGTAAGTTTCTGACCACTGTGTTTCTGACCACTGTGTTCTGACCGCTGTGTGTCTGACTAGTGTGTTCTCACCAGTGTGATTGTGACCACTGTGTTTCTCACCAGCGTGTTTCTGACCACTGTGTTCCTGACCACAGTGTTTCTGAGCACTGTGTTTCTGACCCGTGTGTTTCTGACCCCTGTGTTTGTAACCAGTGTGTTTGTGACCAGTGTGTTTCTGATCAGGGTGTTTTCCTGACCACTGTGTCTCTGACCACTGTGTTTCTGACCAGTGTGTTTCTGACCACTGTGTTTCAGACCAGTGTGTTTCTGACCTCTGTGTTTCTGACTAGTGTGATTCTGACTACTGTGTTTCTGACAACTGTGTTTCTGACCACTGTGTTTATGACCACTGTGTTTCGGACCAGTGTGTGTCAGACCTGTGTGTTTCTGACCACTTTGTTTCTGACCACTCTGTTTCTGCCCAGTGTGTTTCTGACCACAGTTTCTGACAACAGTATTTCTGACCACTGTGTTTCTGACCAGCGTGTTTCTGGCCAGAGTGTTTTTGACCACTGTGTTTCTGACCACTGTGTTTCTCACCAGTGTGTTTCTGACCAGAGTGTTTTTGACCACTGTGTTTCTGACCACTGTATTTCTGACAAGTGAGTTTCTGACTAGTGTGTTTCTGCCCAGTGTGTTTCTGACCACTGTGTTTCTGACCAGTGTGTTTCTAACCACTGTGTTTCTGACCACTCTGTTTCGGACCAGTGTGTTTGTGAGCATTTTGTTCCTGACCACTGTGTTTCTGACCACCGTGTTTATGAACACTTTGTTTCTGACCAATGTGTTTCTGACCACCGTGTTTCTGACCACTGTTTTTCTGACCAGTGCGTTTCTGACCACTGTGTTTCTGACCAGTGTGTTTCTGACCACTGTGTTTCGGAGCGGTGTGTTTCTGATCAGTGTGTTTCTGACCACTGTGTTTCTGACCACTGTCTTTCAGGTCACTGTGTTTCTGACCACTGTGTTTCTGACCACTGTGTTTCAAACCACTGTGTTTCTGACCTGTTTGTTTATAACCACTGTGTTTTTGACCACTGTGTTTCTGACAAGTGTGTTTCTAACCACAGTGTTTCTGACCACTGTGTTTCTGACCACTGTGTTTTTAACTAGTGTGTTTCTGACCAGAATGTTTCTGACCACTGTGTTTCTGACCAGTCTGTTTCTGCCCACTGTGTTTCTGACCATTGTGTTTCTGACCAGTGTGTTTATGACTACTGTGTTTCTTACCACTGTGTTTTTGACTAGTGTGTTTCTGACCACTGTGTTTCTGACCAGTTTGTTTCTGACCACTGTGTTTCTGATCACTGTGTTTCTGACCAGTGTGATTCTGACCGATGTGTTTCTGACCACAGTGTTTCTGACCACTGTGTTTCTGATCACTGTGTTTTTGACCAGTGTGTTTGTGACCACAGTCTGTCTGACCACTGTGTTTCTGACCACTTTCTCCCTTACCAGTGTGTTTCTGACCAGTGTGTTTCTGACCACTGTGTTTCTGACCAGTGTGTTTCTGACCACTTTGTTTATGACCATTGTGTTTCTGACCCCTGTGTTTGTGACCATTGTGTTTGTGACCAGTGTGTTTGTGACCACTGTGTTTCTGGCCAGTGTGTTTCTGACAAGGGTGTTTCTGACCACTGTGTTTCTGACCAGTGTGTTTCTGACCACTGTGTTTCTGACTAGTGTGATTCTGACCACTGTGTTTCTGACCACCGTGCTTCTGACCAGTATGTGTCGGACCAGTGTGTTTCTGACCACTGTATTTCTGACCACTCTGTTTCTGAACAGTGGGTCTCTGACCACTGTTTCTGACCATAGTCTTTCTGACCACTGTGTTTCTGACCAGTGTGTTTCTGACCAGTGTGTTTGTGACCACAGTGTTTCTGTCCAGTGTGTTTCTGACCAGTGTGTTTCTGACCATTGTGTTTCTGACCAGTGTATTTCTGACCAGTGTGTTTCTGACCAGTGTGTGTCTGAGTTATGTTTTTTCTGCCCAGAGTGTTTATGATCACTGTGTTTCTGACCATTGTATTTCTGACCATTGTCTTTCTGACCACTGTGTTTCTGACCATTGTCTTTTTGACCACTGTGTTTCTGACCAGTGTGTTTCTGACCAGTGTGTTTCGGACCACTGTGTTTCTGACCACTGTGTTTCTTACCACTGTGTATCTTACCACTTTGTTTCTGGCAACTGTGTTTCTGACCACTGTGTTTCTGACCAGTGTGTTTCCCACAATTGTATTTCTGACCACTGTGTTTCTGACCACTGTGTTTCTGATCACTGTGTTTCAACCAGTGTGTTTCTGACCAGTGTGTTTCTGACAAGGGTGTTTCTGACCAGTGTGTTTCTCACCAGTGTGTTTCTGACCACTGTGTTTTTGACCATTGTGTTTCTGACCAAAGTGTTTCTAAACAGTGTGCTTCTGACCAGTGTGTTTCTGACGAGTGTGTTTCTGACCACTGTGTTTCCGACCACTGTGTTTCTGACCACTGTGTTTCTGACCACTGAGTTTCTGACCTCTGGGTTTCTGACCAATGTGTTTCTGACCGCTGTTTTTCTGACCACCGGGTTTCTGACCAGTGTGTTTCTGTCCACTTTGTTTCTGACCACTGTGATTCTGACCATTGTGCTTATGCCCACTGTGTTTCTGAAAAGTGTGTTTCTGACCAGTGTGCTTCTGACTACTGTGTTTCTGACCAGTGTGTATCTGACCACTGTGTTTCTGACCACTGTGATTATGACCATTGTGTTTCTGACCCCTGTGTTTGTGACCAGTGTGTTTGTGACCAGTTTTTTTCTGACCAGGGTCTTTTCCTGACCACTGTGTTTCTGACCACTGTATTTCTGACGAGGGTGTTTCTGACCACTGTGTTTCTGACCAGTGTGTTTCTGACCAATGTGTTTCTGACTAGTGTGATTCTGACCATTGTGTTTCTGACCACCGTGTTTCTGACCAGTGTGTGTCGGACCAGTGTGTTTCTGACCACTGTATTTCTGACCACTCTGTTTCTGAACAGTGGGTCTCTGACCACTGTTTCTGACCACAGTGTTTCTGACCACTGTGTTTCTGAACACGGTGTTTCTGACCAGTGTGTTTCTGACCAGTGTGTTTGTGACCACAGTGTTTCTGACGAGTGTGTTTCTGACCACTGTGTTTCTGACCATTGTGTTTCTGACCAGTGTATTTCTGACCAGTGTGTTTCTGACCAGTGTGTTTCTGACTAATGTGTTTCTGCCCCTAGTGTTTCTGACCACTGTGTTTCTGACCAGTGTGTTTCTGACCACTGTGTTTCTGACCACTGTGATTGTGACCACTGTGTTTATGACCACTGTGTTTCTGACAAATGTGTTTATGACCAGTGTGTTTCTGACCACTGTGTTTCTGAAAAGTGTGTTTCTGACCACTGTGTTTTTGACCATTGTGTTCAGACCACTGTGTTTCTGATCAGTGTGTTTCGGAGTAGTGTGTTTCTGACCAGTGTGTTTCTGACCACTGTGTTTCTGACCAGTGTGTTTCTGACCACTGTGTTTATGACCCTGTGTTTCAGACCAGTGTGTTTTTGACCATTGTGTTTCTGACCACTGTGTTTCTGACCACTGTGTTTATGACCACTGTGTTTCTGACCAATGTGTTTCTGACCACTGTGTTTCTGACCAGTGTTTTTCTCACCAGTGTGTTTCTGACCAGTGTGTTTCTGACTAGTGTGTTTCTGACCAGTGTGTTTCTGACCACTATGTTTCTGACCAGTGATTTTCTGACCACTGTGTTTCTCACCACTGTGTTTTTTACTAGTGTGTTTCTGACCAGTGTGTTTCTTACCACTGTGCTTCTGACCAGTGTGTTTCTGACCACAATGTTTCTGACCAGCGTGTTTCTGACCAGTGTGTCTCTAACCAGTGTGTTTTCTGACCAGTGTGCTTCTGACCACTGTGTTACTGACCACTGTGTTTCTGACCACTGTGATTCTGACCAGTGCGTTTCTGACCGCTGTGTTTCTGACCAGTGTGTTTCTGACCAGTGTGTTTCCGACCAGTGTATTTCTGACCAGTGTTTTGCAGACCAGTGTGTTTCTGACCACTGTGTTTCTGACCACTGTGTTACTGACCACTGTGTTTCTCACCAGTGTATTTCTGACCACTTTGTTTCTGACGACTGAGTTTCTTTCCACTGTGTTTCTCACCAGTGCGTTTCTGACTAGTATGTTTCTTACCTCTGTGTTTCTGACCGCGATGTTTCTGACCACTGTGTTTCTGACCACTGTGTTTCTTACCCCTGTGGTTGTGACCACTGTGCTTCTGACCAGTGTGTCTCTGACCAGTGTGTTTCAGACGACTGTGTTTCTGACCACTGTGTTTCTGACCACTGTGTTTCTGCCCAGTGTGTTTCTGACCAGTGTCTTTTGGACCAGTGTGTTTCTGACAACTGTGTTTCTGACCAATGTGTTTCTGACCAGTGTGTTTATGAACACTGTGTTTCTGACCATTGTGTTCCTGATCATTGTGTTTCTGACCACTGTGTTTCTGACCAGTGTGTTCTGACCGGCGTGATTCTGACCACTGTGTTTCTCACCAGCGTGTTTCTGACCACTGTGTTTCTGACCACAGTGATTCTGACCACTGTGTTTCTGACCACTGTGTTTATGACCAGTGTGTTTCTGACCACTGTGTTTATGGCCACTGTGTTGCTCACCAGTGTGCTTCTGACCAGTGTGTTTCTGACCACTGCGTTTTTGACCACTGTGTTTGTGACCAGTGTGTTTGTGACCAGTGTGTTTCTGACCACTGTGTTTCTGACCACTGTGTTTCTGACCACTATGTTTGTGACAACTGTGTTTCTGACCACTGTGTTTCTGACTAGTGTGTTTCTGTCCAGTGTGTTTCTGACCATTGTGTTTCTGACCACTGTGTTTCTGACCACTGTGTTTCTGACCAGTGTGTTTCTGACCACTGTGTTTCTGACCACTATGTTTGTGACAACTGTGTTTCTGACCACTGTGTTTCTGACTAGTGTGTTTCTGTCCAGTGTGTTTCTGACCATTGTGTTTCTGACCACTGTGTTTCTGACCACTGTGTTTCTGACCAGTGTGTTCCTGACCAGTGTGTTTCTGACCACTGTGTTTCTGACCACTGTGTTTCTGATCAGTGTGTTTCTGACCAATCTGTTCCTGACCACTGTGTGTTTGACCACGGTGTTTCTGACCACTGTGTTTCTTACCAGTGTGTTTCTGACCACTGTGTTTCTGACCACTGTGTTTCTGATCAGTGTGTTTCTGACCAATCTGTTCCTGACCACTGTGTGTTTGACCACGGTGTTTCTGACCACTGTGTTTCTTACGAGTGTGTTTCTGACCAGTGTGTTTCTTACCACTGTGTTTCTGACCAGCGTGTTTCTGACCACTGTGTTTCTGACCAATGTGTTTGTCACCACTGTGTTTCTGACCACTGTGTTTCTCACCAGTGTGTTTGTGACCACAGTGTTTCTGACCAGTGTCTTTCTGACCACAGTGTTTCTGACCAGTGTGTTTCTGACCAGTTTGTTTCTGACCACTGTGCTTCTGACCAGTGTGTTTCTGACCATTGTGTTTCTGACCACTGTGTTTGTGACCACTATGTTTATGACCACTGTGTTTCTGACCAATGTGTTTCTGACCACTGTGTTTTTGACCAGTGTGTTTCTCTTCACTGTGTTCCTGACCAGAATGTTTCTGACCAGGGTGTTTCTGACCAGTGTGTATCTGACCAGTGTGTTTCGGACCACTGTGTTTCTGACCGCTTCGTTTCTTACCAGTGTGTTTTGGACCGGTGTGTTTCTTACCACAGTGCTTCTGACCAGTGTGTTCCTGACCACTATGTTTCTGAAGAGCGTGTTTCTGACCAGTGTGTTTCTGACCAGTGTGTTTTCTGACAGGTGTGCTTCTGACCAGTGTGTTTCTGACCACTGTGTTTCTGACCAGTGTGTTTCGAACCACTGTGTTTCTGACCAGTGTTTTACAGACCACTGTGTTTCTGACCACTGTGTTTCTGACCACTGTGTTTCTGACCACTGTGTTTCTGACCACTGTGTTTCTGACCACTGTATTTCTGACCACTTTGTTTCTGACTATTGTGTTTCTGACCAATGTGTTTCTGACCAGTGTGTTTCTCACTACTGTGTTTCTGACAACTGTGTTTCTAACCACTGTGTTTCTGACCACTGCGTTTCTGACCACTATGTTTGTGACAACTGTGTTTCTGACCACTGTGTTTCTGACTAGTGTGTTTCTGACCACTGTGTTTCTGACCATTGTATTTCTGACCACTGTGTTTCTGACCAATGTGTTTCGGACCATTGTGTTTGTGACCAGTGTGTTTCTGACCAGTGAGTTTCTGACCACTGTGTTTTTGACAACTGTGTTTCCGATCAGTTTGTTCCTGACCAATTTGTTTCTGACCACTGTGTGTCTGATCACTGTGTTTCCGACCACTGTGTTTCTTACGAGTCTGTTTCTGAGCAGTGTGTTTCTTACCACTTTGTTTCTGACCAGTGTGTTTCTGACCACTGTGTTTCTGACCAGTGTGTTTCTGAACACTGTGTTTTTGACCACTGTGTTTCTGACCACTGTGTTTCTGAACACTGTGTTTTTGACCACTGTGTTTCTCACCAGTGTGTTTGTGACCACAGTGTTTCTGACCAGTGTGTTTCTGACTACAGTGTTTCTGACCACAGTGTTTCTGACCAGTTTGTTTCTGACCACTATGTTTCTGACCTGTGTGTTTCTGACTAGTGTGTTTCTGGCCAGTGTGTTTCTGCCCACTGTGTTTCTGACCGGTGTGTCTCTGACCAGTGTGTTTCCTACCACTGTGTTTCTGACAAGTGTGTTTCATACCATTGTGTTTCTGACCACTGTGTGTGTGATCACTGTGTTTATGACCACTGTGTTTCTGACCAGTGTGTTTCTGACCACTGTGTTTCTGACAAGTGTGTTTCTGACCACTGAGTTCATGACCAGTATGTTTCTGACCAGGGTGTTTCTGACCAGTGTGTTTCTGACAAGTGTGTTTCTGACCACTGTGTTTCTGACCACTGTGTTTCTGTCCTCTGTGTTTCTTACCAGTGTGTTTCTTACCAGTGTGTTTCAGACCAGTGTGTTTCCTGACCGGTGTGCTTCTGACCACTGTGTTTCTAACCACTGTGTTTCTGACCAGTGTGTTTGTGACCATTGCGTTTCTGACCACTGTGTTTTCTACCAGTGTGTTTCTGACCACTGTGTTTCTGAGCCGTGAGTTTCTGACCAGTGTATTTCTGACCACTGTTTTTCTGACCATTGTTTTACAGACCACTGTGTTTCTGACCACTGTGTTTCTGACCACTCTGTTTCTGACCAGTGTGTTTCTGACCACTGTGTTTCTGACCAGTGTTTTTCTGAACACTGTGTTTCTGACCACTGAGTTTCTGACCACTATGTTTCTGACCAGTGTGTTTCTGACTAGTATGTTTCTGACCTTTGTGTCTCTGACCGCTGTGTTTCTGTCCACCGTGATTCTGACCATTGTGTTTCTGACCATTGTGGGTCTGACCACTGTGCTTCTGACCAGTGTGTATCTGACCAATGTGTATCTGACCACTCTATTTCTGACCAGTGTCTTTCTGACCAGTGTCTTTCAGACCAATGTATTTCTGACCACTGTATTTTTGACCACTGCATTTCTGACCAGTGTGTTTCTCGCCAGTGAGTTTCTGGCCAGTGTGTTTCTGACCACTGTGCTTCTGACCAGTGTGTTTCTGACCAGTGTGTTTATGAACACTGTGTTTCTGACCACTGTGTTTCTGACAATTGTGTTTCTGCCCACTGTGTTTCTCACCAGTGTGTTTCTGACCAGTAAGTTTCTGACCACAGTGTTTCTGACCACTGTGTTCCTAACCACTGTGTTTATGACCAGTGTTTTTCTGACCACTCTGTTTATGGCCACTGTGTTTTGACCAGTGTGTCTCTGACCAATGTGTTTCTGACCAATGTGTTTTTGACCAATGTGTTTCTGATCAGTGTGTTTCTGACCAGTGTGTTTCTAACCACAGTGTTTCTTACCAGTGTGTTTCTGACCACAGTGTTTCTGACCAGTGTGTTTCTGACGAATGTGTTTCTGAACAGTGTGTTTCTGACCAGTGTGTTTCTGATGACTGTGTTTCTGCCCACTATGTTTCTGACCACTGTGTGTATGACCACTGTGTTTCTGACAAGTGTCTTTTTGACTAGTATGTTTCTGACCACTGTGTTTCTGACCACTGTGTTTCTGACCACTGTGTTTCTGACCACTGTGTTTCTGACCACTGTGTTTCTCACCACTGTGTTTCTGACCGCTATGTCTCTGACCAGTGTATTTCTGACCACTGCGTTTCTGACCAGTGTGTTTCTGACTACTGTGTTTCTGAGCACTGTGTTTCTGACTATTGTGTTTCTGACCAATGTGTTTCTGACCAGTGTGTTTCTGACCACTGTGTTTCTGATCAGTGCGCTTCTGACCAGTGTGCTTCTGACCACTGTGTGTCTGACCACTGTGTTTCTGACGACTGTGTTTTAGACCACTGTGTTTCTTACCAGCGGGTTTTGGACCAGTGTGTTTCTGACCAGTGTGTTTCGGACCCATGTGTTTGGGACCACTATGTTTTGAACCACTGTGTTTCTGACCACAGTGTTTATGACTAGTGTGTTTCTGACCACTGTGTTTCTGACCACTGTGTTTGTGACCAGTGTGTTTCTGACCACTGTGTTTCTGACCAGTGTGTTTCTGACCAGTGTGTTTCTGACTAGTGTGTTTCTGACCAGTGTCTTTCTGACCACTGTATTTCTGACCAGCGTGTTTCTGACCAGTGCGTTTCTCACCACTGTGTTTTCGATCACTGTCTTTCTGACCAGTGTGTTTCTGACTAGTGTGTTTCTGACCAGTGTCTTTCTGACCACTGTATTTCTGACCAGCGTGTTTCTGACCAGTGCGTTTCTCACCACTGTGTTTTCGATCACTGTCTTTCTGACCAGTGTGTTTCTGACTAGTGTGTTTCTGACCAGTGTCTTTCTGACCACTGTATTTCTGACCAGCGTGTTTCTGACCAGTGCGTTTCTCACCACTGTGTTTTCGATCACTGTCTTTCTGACCAGTGTGTTTCTGACTAGTGTGTTTCTGACCAGTGTCTTTCTGACCACTGTATTTCTGACCAGCGTGTTTCTGACCAGTGCGTTTCTCACCACTGTGTTTTCGATCACTGTCTTTCTGACCAGTGTGTTTCTGACTAGTGTGTTTCTGACCAGTGTCTTTCTGACCACTGTATTTCTGACCAGCGTGTTTCTGACCAGTGCGTTTCTCACCACTGTGTTTTCGATCACTGTCTTTCTGACCAGTGTGTTTCTGACTAGTGTGTTTCTGACCAGTGTCTTTCTGACCACTGTATTTCTGACCAGCGTGTTTCTGACCAGTGCGTTTCTCACCACTGTGTTTTCGATCACTGTCTTTCTGACCAGTGTGTTTCTGACTAGTGTGTTTCTGACCAGTGTCTTTCTGACCACTGTATTTCTGACCAGCGTGTTTCTGACCAGTGCGTTTCTCACCACTGTGTTTTCGATCACTGTCTTTCTGACCAGTGTGTTTCTGACTAGTGTGTTTCTGACCAGTGTCTTTCTGACCACTGTATTTCTGACCAGCGTGTTTCTGACCAGTGCGTTTCTCACCACTGTGTTTTCGATCACTGTCTTTCTGACCAGTGTGTTTCTGACTAGTGTGTTTCTGACCAGTGTCTTTCTGACCACTGTATTTCTGACCAGCGTGTTTCTGACCAGTGCGTTTCTCACCACTGTGTTTTCGATCACTGTCTTTCTGACCAGTGTGTTTCTGACTAGTGTGTTTCTGACCAGTGTCTTTCTGACCACTGTATTTCTGACCAGCGTGTTTCTGACCAGTGCGTTTCTCACCACTGTGTTTTCGATCACTGTCTTTCTGACCAGTGTGTTTCTGACTAGTGTGTTTCTGACCAGTGTCTTTCTGACCACTGTATTTCTGACCAGCGTGTTTCTGACCAGTGCGTTTCTCACCACTGTGTTTTCGATCACTGTCTTTCTGACCAGTGTGTTTCTGACTAGTGTGTTTCTGACCAGTGTCTTTCTGACCACTGTATTTCTGACCAGCGTGTTTCTGACCAGTGCGTTTCTCACCACTGTGTTTTCGATCACTGTCTTTCTGACCAGTGTGTTTCTGACTAGTGTGTTTCTGACCAGTGTCTTTCTGACCACTGTATTTCTGACCAGCGTGTTTCTGACCAGTGCGTTTCTCACCACTGTGTTTTCGATCACTGTCTTTCTGACCAGTGTGTTTCTGACTAGTGTGTTTCTGACCAGTGTCTTTCTGACCACTGTATTTCTGACCAGCGTGTTTCTGACCAGTGCGTTTCTCACCACTGTGTTTTCGATCACTGTCTTTCTGACCAGTGTGTTTCTGACTAGTGTGTTTCTGACCAGTGTCTTTCTGACCACTGTATTTCTGACCAGCGTGTTTCTGACCAGTGCGTTTCTCACCACTGTGTTTTCGATCACTGTCTTTCTGACCAGTGTGTTTCTGACTAGTGTGTTTCTGACCAGTGTCTTTCTGACCACTGTATTTCTGACCAGCGTGTTTCTGACCAGTGCGTTTCTCACCACTGTGTTTTCGATCACTGTCTTTCTGACCAGTGTGTTTCTGACTAGTGTGTTTCTGACCAGTGTCTTTCTGACCACTGTATTTCTGACCAGCGTGTTTCTGACCAGTGCGTTTCTCACCACTGTGTTTTCGATCACTGTCTTTCTGACCAGTGTGTTTCTGACTAGTGTGTTTCTGACCAGTGTCTTTCTGACCACTGTATTTCTGACCAGCGTGTTTCTGACCAGTGCGTTTCTCACCACTGTGTTTTCGATCACTGTCTTTCTGACCAGTGTGTTTCTGACTAGTGTGTTTCTGACCAGTGTCTTTCTGACCACTGTATTTCTGACCAGCGTGTTTCTGACCAGTGCGTTTCTCACCACTGTGTTTTCGATCACTGTCTTTCTGACCAGTGTGTTTCTGACTAGTGTGTTTCTGACCAGTGTCTTTCTGACCACTGTATTTCTGACCAGCGTGTTTCTGACCAGTGCGTTTCTCACCACTGTGTTTTCGATCACTGTCTTTCTGACCAGTGTGTTTCTGACTAGTGTGTTTCTGACCAGTGTCTTTCTGACCACTGTATTTCTGACCAGCGTGTTTCTGACCAGTGCGTTTCTCACCACTGTGTTTTCGATCACTGTCTTTCTGACCAGTGTGTTTCTGACTAGTGTGTTTCTGACCAGTGTCTTTCTGACCACTGTATTTCTGACCAGCGTGTTTCTGACCAGTGCGTTTCTCACCACTGTGTTTTCGATCACTGTCTTTCTGACCAGTGTGTTTCTGACTAGTGTGTTTCTGACCAGTGTCTTTCTGACCACTGTATTTCTGACCAGCGTGTTTCTGACCAGTGCGTTTCTCACCACTGTGTTTTCGATCACTGTCTTTCTGACCAGTGTGTTTCTGACTAGTGTGTTTCTGACCAGTGTCTTTCTGACCACTGTATTTCTGACCAGCGTGTTTCTGACCAGTGCGTTTCTCACCACTGTGTTTTCGATCACTGTCTTTCTGACCAGTGTGTTTCTGACTAGTGTGTTTCTGACCAGTGTCTTTCTGACCACTGTATTTCTGACCAGCGTGTTTCTGACCAGTGCGTTTCTCACCACTGTGTTTTCGATCACTGTCTTTCTGACCAGTGTGTTTCTGACTAGTGTGTTTCTGACCAGTGTCTTTCTGACCACTGTATTTCTGACCAGCGTGTTTCTGACCAGTGCGTTTCTCACCACTGTGTTTTCGATCACTGTCTTTCTGACCAGTGTGTTTCTGACTAGTGTGTTTCTGACCAGTGTCTTTCTGACCACTGTATTTCTGACCAGCGTGTTTCTGACCAGTGCGTTTCTCACCACTGTGTTTTCGATCACTGTCTTTCTGACCAGTGTGTTTCTGACTAGTGTGTTTCTGACCAGTGTCTTTCTGACCACTGTATTTCTGACCAGCGTGTTTCTGACCAGTGCGTTTCTCACCACTGTGTTTTCGATCACTGTCTTTCTGACCAGTGTGTTTCTGACTAGTGTGTTTCTGACCAGTGTCTTTCTGACCACTGTATTTCTGACCAGCGTGTTTCTGACCAGTGCGTTTCTCACCACTGTGTTTTCGATCACTGTCTTTCTGACCAGTGTGTTTCTGACTAGTGTGTTTCTGACCAGTGTCTTTCTGACCACTGTATTTCTGACCAGCGTGTTTCTGACCAGTGCGTTTCTCACCACTGTGTTTTCGATCACTGTCTTTCTGACCAGTGTGTTTCTGACTAGTGTGTTTCTGACCAGTGTCTTTCTGACCACTGTATTTCTGACCAGCGTGTTTCTGACCAGTGCGTTTCTCACCACTGTGTTTTCGATCACTGTCTTTCTGACCAGTGTGTTTCTGACTAGTGTGTTTCTGACCAGTGTCTTTCTGACCACTGTATTTCTGACCAGCGTGTTTCTGACCAGTGCGTTTCTCACCACTGTGTTTTCGATCACTGTCTTTCTGACCAGTGTGTTTCTGACTAGTGTGTTTCTGACCAGTGTCTTTCTGACCACTGTATTTCTGACCAGCGTGTTTCTGACCAGTGCGTTTCTCACCACTGTGTTTTCGATCACTGTCTTTCTGACCAGTGTGTTTCTGACTAGTGTGTTTCTGACCAGTGTCTTTCTGACCACTGTATTTCTGACCAGCGTGTTTCTGACCAGTGCGTTTCTCACCACTGTGTTTTCGATCACTGTCTTTCTGACCAGTGTGTTTCTGACTAGTGTGTTTCTGACCAGTGTCTTTCTGACCACTGTATTTCTGACCAGCGTGTTTCTGACCAGTGCGTTTCTCACCACTGTGTTTTCGATCACTGTCTTTCTGACCAGTGTGTTTCTGACTAGTGTGTTTCTGACCAGTGTCTTTCTGACCACTGTATTTCTGACCAGCGTGTTTCTGACCAGTGCGTTTCTCACCACTGTGTTTTCGATCACTGTCTTTCTGACCAGTGTGTTTCTGACTAGTGTGTTTCTGACCAGTGTCTTTCTGACCACTGTATTTCTGACCAGCGTGTTTCTGACCAGTGCGTTTCTCACCACTGTGTTTTCGATCACTGTCTTTCTGACCAGTGTGTTTCTGACTAGTGTGTTTCTGACCAGTGTCTTTCTGACCACTGTATTTCTGACCAGCGTGTTTCTGACCAGTGCGTTTCTCACCACTGTGTTTTCGATCACTGTCTTTCTGACCAGTGTGTTTCTGACTAGTGTGTTTCTGACCAGTGTCTTTCTGACCACTGTATTTCTGACCAGCGTGTTTCTGACCAGTGCGTTTCTCACCACTGTGTTTTCGATCACTGTCTTTCTGACCAGTGTGTTTCTGACTAGTGTGTTTCTGACCAGTGTCTTTCTGACCACTGTATTTCTGACCAGCGTGTTTCTGACCAGTGCGTTTCTCACCACTGTGTTTTCGATCACTGTCTTTCTGACCAGTGTGTTTCTGACTAGTGTGTTTCTGACCAGTGTGTTTCTGACCAGTGTGTTTCTGACCACTGTGTTTCTGACCACTGTGTTTCTGACCACTGTGTTTCTGACCAATGTGTTTCTAACCACTGTGTTTCTGACCACTGTGTTTCTGACCAGAGTGGCTCTGACCACTGTGTTTCTGACCAGTGTGTTTGTGACCAGTGGTTTTCTGACAACTGTGTTTCTGACAACTGTGTTTCTGACCATCGTGTTTCTGACCACTGTGTTTCTGACCACTGTGTTTCTGACCACTGTGTTTCTGACCAGTGTGTTTCTGACCAATGTGTTTCTATCCACAGTGTTTCTGACCAGTGTGTTTCTGACCAGTTTGTTTCTGACCACTGTGTTTTTGACTAGTGTGTTTCCGACCAGTGTGTTTGTGACCCGTGTGTTTCTGACCAGTGTGTTACTGACCCGTGTGTTTCTGACTAGTGTGTTTCTCACCACTGTGTTTCTGACCAGGGTGTTTCTGACCACTGTGTTCCCGACCAGTGTGTTTCTGCCCACTCCGTTTGTGACCACCGTGTTTGTGACCAATGTGTTCATGACAAGTGTGTTTTTGACCACTGTGTTTATGACCACTGTGTTTCTGTCCAGTGTGTTTCTGACCAGTGTGTTTCTGACCACTGTATTTTTGACCACAATGTTTCTGACCAGTGTGTTTCTGACCAGTGTGTTTTTGACAACTGTGTTTCTGACCACTGTGTTTCTGACCACTGTGTTTCTGACCATTGTGTTTCTTATCACTGTGTTTCTGACCAGTGTGTTTCTGACCAGTGTGTTTTTGACAACTGTGTTTCTGACCACTGTGTTTCTGACCACTGTGTTTCTGACCATTGTGTTTCTTATCACTGTGTTTCTGACCTTTATGTTTCTCCCTAATGTGTTTCTGACCACTGAGTTTCTGACGAGTGTGTTTCTGACCACCGTGTCTCTGACCACTGTGTTTATGACCGTTATGTTTCTGACCACTGTGTTTCTGACCAGTGAGTTTTTGACCAGTGTGTTTCTGACCACTGTGTTTCTTACAGCTGTGTTTTTGACCAGTGTATTTCTGACCACTGTGTTGCTGACCACTGTGTCTCTGACCACTGTGTTTCTGACAAGTGTGTTGCTAACCACTGTGTTTTTGATAACCGTGTTTCTGACCCCCGTGTTTCTGACCACCGTGTTTCTGACCACTGTGTTTCTCACCACTGTGTTTCTGACCAGTGTGTTTCTGACCTGTGTTTTTCTGACCACTGTGTTTTTGACCACTGTGTTTCTGACCAGTGAGTTTCTGACCACTGTGTTTCTGACCACTGTGTTTCTAACCATTGTGTTTCTGACCAATGTGTTTCCGACCAGTGTGTTTCTGACCACTTTGTTTCTGACTAGTGTGTTTATGACCACTGTGTTTGTGATCACTGTGTTTCTGACCAGTTTGTTTCTGACCACTGCGTTTTTTACAAGTGTGTTTCTGACCAGTGTGTTTTTGACTTGTATGTTTCTGACCAGTGTGTTTCTGACCAGTGTGTTTCTGACCACTGTGTTTCTGACCATTGTGTTTCTGACCACTATGTC
This sequence comes from Penium margaritaceum, assembly GCA_023375785.1. NCBI lineage: Eukaryota > Viridiplantae > Streptophyta > Zygnematophyceae > Desmidiales > Peniaceae > Penium > Penium margaritaceum. Next base: position 1,098,298 of record SZWC01000003.1, on the reverse strand, counting down.
TTTGACCACTGGGTTTCTGGCCACTGTGTTTAGTCCTGTATGTTTGTGACCAGTGTGTTTGTGACCAGTGTGTTTGTGACCAGTGTGTTTCTGCCCGGTGTGTTTCTGACCACTGTGTTTCTGACCAGTGTGTTTCTGACCAGCGTGTTTCTGACCACTGTGTTTCTGACCACTGTGTTTCTGACGAGTGTGTTTCTGACCACTATGTTTATGACCACTGTGTTTCTAACTAGTGTGTTACTGACCACTGTTTTTCTGCCCACTGTTTTTCTGACCACTGTGTTTCTGTCCACTGTGTTTCTGACCATTGTGTTTGTGACCACTGTCTTTGTGACCACTGTGTTTCTGACCACAGTGTTTCTGACCACTGTGTTGCTGACCACTGTGCTTCTGACCACCTTGTTTATGACCACTCTGTTTCAGACCAGTGTGTGTCTAACCAGTGTGTTTCTGACCACTGTGTTTCTGACCACTCGTTTTCTGACCAGTGTGTTTCTGACCAGTGTGTTTCTGACCACTGTGTTTCTAACCACTGCGTTTTTGACCAATGTGTTTCTGAACAGTGTGTTTCTGACCACTGTGTTTCTGACCACTGTGCTTGTGACCACTTTGTTTCTGACCACTGTGTTTCTGACCAGTGTGTTTCTGACCAGTGTGTTTCTGACCACTGTGTTTCTCACTGGTGTTATTCTGACCAGTGTGTTTCTGATCACTGTGCTTCTGACCATTGTGCTGCTTACCATTGTGTTTCTGATCACTGTGTTTCTGACCACTATGTTTCTGATCAGTGTGTTTCTGACCAATGCTTTTCTGACCACTGTGTTTCTTACCAGCGTGCCTCTGAACACTGCGTTTCTAACCACTGTGTTTTTTACCACTGTGTTTCTGACCAGTGTGTTTCTGACCAATGTGTTTTTGACCAGTGTGTTTCTGACCGGTGTGTTTCTGACCACTGTTTTGCTGACCACTGTGTTTCTGACCACTGTGTTTATGACCACTGTGTTTCTAACAGGTCTGTTTCTGACCAGTGTCATTCTGACCACTATGTTTCTGTCCACTGTGTTTCTGACCACTGTGTTTCTGACCACTGTGTTTCTGACCACTGTGTTTTTGACTATTGTGTTTCTGACCACTGTGTTTCTGACCAGTGTGTTGTTGACCAGTGTGTATTTGACCGCTGTGTTTCTGACCACTGTGTGTCCGGCCTGTGTGTTTCTAACCAGTGTGATTCTTACCACTGTGTTTCTAAACAGTCAGTTTCTGACCAGTATAAACTGACCACTGTGTTTCTGACCACAGTGTTTCTGTCCAGTGTGTTTTTAACCAATTTGTTTCTGAACACGGTGTTTCTGACCACTGTGCTTCTGACCACTGTGTTTCTGACCACTGTGTTTCTGACCACTGTTTTTCTGACCACATTGTTGCTAACCACTGTGTTTCTGACCACTGTGTTTCTGACCATTGTGTTTCTGACCACTGTGTTTCTCACCACTGTGTTTCTGACCAGTGTGTTTCTGACCAGTTTGTTTCTGACCACTGTGTTTTTGACCAGTGTGTTTCTGACCAGTGTGTTTCTGACCACTGTGTTTCTGACCACTGTGTTTCTGACCACTGTGTTTCTGACCACTGTGTTTCTGACCACTGTGTTTCTGGCCACTGTGCTTCTGACCTGTGTGTTTCTGACCAGTGTGTTTCTGACCAGTGTGTATCTGACTGGTGTGTTTCTGACCACTGTGTTTCTGACAACTGTGTTTCTGACCACTGTGTTTCTGACCACTGTGTTTCTGCCCACTATGTTTCTGACAACCCTGTTTCTGACCACTGTGTTCATGATCACTGTTTTTCTGACCAGTGTGTTTCTGACCACCGTGTTTTGACCACTGTGTTTTGGACCACTGTGTTTCTGACCACTGTGTTTCTGAACAGTGTGTCTCTGACCACTGTGTTTCCGACCAGTGTGTTTCTGACCACTGTGTTTCTGACTCGTGTGTTTATGACCACTGTGTTTGTGATCACTGTGTTTCTGACCAGTTTGTTTCTGACCACTGCGTTTTTGACCAGTGTGTTTCTGACCAGTGTGTTTTTGACCCGTGTGCTTCTGACCAGTGTGTTTCTGACCACTGTGTTTCTGACCATTGTGTTCCTGACCACTACACTTTTGACCACTGGGTTTCTGTCCACTGTGTTTTCACCAGTGTGTTTCTGACCAGTGTGTTTTTGACCAGTGTGTTTCTGACCTGTGTGCTTCTGGCCAGTGTGTTTCTGACCAGTGTATTTCTGACCACTGCATTTCTGACCACAGTGTTTCTGACTACTGTGTTTCTGACCAGTATGTTTCTGACCAGTGTGTTTCTCACCACTGTGTTTCTGAACATTCTGTTTATGACCAGTGTGTTTCTGACCACTGAGTTTCTGACCACTGAGTTTCTCACCAGTGTGTTTGTGACAACTGTGTTTGTGACCACTGTGTTTCTGACCACTCTCTATCTGAGCACTGTGTTTCTGACCAATGTGTTTCTGACCACTGTGTTTCTGACCACTGTGTTTCTGACCACTGTGCATCTGACCACCGTGTTTATGACGACTGTGTTTCTGACCACTATGTGTCTGACTAGTGTGCTTCTGACCACTGTGTTTCTGACCACTGTGTTTCTGACCACTGTGTTTCTGACCACTGTGTTTATGACCACTGTGTTATTGACCACCGTGTTTCTGACCACTGTGTTTCTGACCAGTGTTTTTCTGACCACTGTGTTCCTGACCACTGTGTTTCTGACCACTGTGTTTCTGACCACTGTGTTTCGTACCAATGTGTTTCTGACCACTGTGTTACTGACCACTGTGTTTCTGACCACTGTGTTTCGTACCAATGTGTTTCTGACCACTGTGTTACTGACCACTGTGTTTCTGACCACTGTGTTTCGTACCAATGTGTTTCTGACCACTGTGTTATTGACCACCGTGTTTCTGACCACTGTGTTTCTGACCAGTGTTTTTCTGACCACTGTGTTCCTGACCACTGTGTTTCTGACCACTGTGTTTCTGACCACTGTGTTTCGTACCAATGTGTTTCTGACCACTGTGTTATTGACCACCGTGTTTCTGACCACTGTGTTTCTGACCACTGTGTTTCTCACTAGTGTGTTTCTGACCAGTGTGTTTCTGACCACTGTGTTTCTGACCATTGTGTTTCTGACCAATGTGTTTCTGACCAGTGTGTTTCTGAACGGTGTGTTTCTGACCACCGTGTTGCTGACCACTATGTTTCTAACCACAATGTTTCCGACAACTGTGTTTCTGACCACTGTGTTCCTGACCAGTGTGTTTCTGACCAGTTTGTAACTGACCACTATGTTTCAGACCTCTGTGTTTCTGACCACTGTGTTTCTGACCATTGTGTTTCTAACCATTGTCTTTCTGACGACTGTGTTTCTGACCAGTGCGTTTCTGACCAGTAAGTATCTGACCACTATGTTTCTGACCACTATGTTTCTCACCACTGTGTTTCTGACCACTGTGTTTATGACCACTGTGTTTCTGACCACTGAGTTTCTGACCAGTGTGTATGACTTGAGTGTTTCTGACCACTGTGTTTCTGACCAATGTGTTTCTGACCAGTGTGTTTCTGAACACCGTCTTTCTGACCACTGTGTTCTGACCACCGTTTCTGACCAGTGTGTTTCTGACCAGTGTATTTCTGACCACTGTGTTTCATACCTCTGTATTTCTGACCACCGTGTGTCTGCCCAGTGTGTTTCTGACCACTGTGTTTCTGACCACTGTGTTTTTGACAACTGTGTTTCTGACCAATGTGTTTATGACCAGTGTGTTTCTGACCAGTGTGTTTCTGTCCACTGTGTTTTTGACCACTGTGTTTCCGACCTCTGTGTTTCTGACCACTGTGTTTCTGACTAGTGTGTCGCTGACCACTGTGTTTCTGACCACTGAGTTTCTGACCAACGTGATTCCGACCATTGTGTTTCAGACCACTCTGTTTCTCACCAGTGTGTTACTGACTAGTGTGTTTCTGACCATTGTTATTCTGACCACTGTGTTTCCGACCAGTGTGTTTCCGACCACTGTGTTTCTGACCACTGTGTTTCTGACTACTGTGTTTATTACCACTTTGTTTCTGACCACTGTGTATCTGACCACTGTGTTTCTGATCACTGTGTTTCTGACCACTGTGTTTCGGGCCACTGTGTTTCTGACCACTGTGTTTCTGACCACTGTGTTTCTGACCACTGTGTTTCTGACCACTGTGTTTCTGACCACTGTGT
>SZWC01000003.1:1071931-1084240 GCA_023375785.1 Penium margaritaceum | reverse complement strand
TGTGTTTCTGACCACTGTGTTTCTGACCACTGTGTTTCTGACCAGTGTGTTTATGACCAGTGTGTTTCTGACCACTTTGTTTATGACCACTGTGTTTCTGACTAGTGTGTTTCTGACCATGGTGTTTCTGACCACTGTGTTCCCGAGCAAGGTCTGTCTGACCACTGTGTTTCTGATAAGTGTGTTTCTGACCAGTGTGTTTCTGACCACTGTGTTTTTGACCACTGTGTATCTGACCACTGTGTTTCTGACCAGTGTGTTTCTGACCAGTGTGTTTCTGACCAGTGTGTTTCTGACCAATGTGTTTCTGACCACTGTGTTTCTGACCACTGTGTTTTTTACCACTGTGTTTCTGACCAGTGTGTTTCTGACCAGTGTGTTTCTGACCAGTGTGTTTCTGACCAATGTGTTTCTGACCACTGTGTTTCTGACCACTGTGTTTTTTACCACTGTGGTTCTGACTAGTGTGTTTCTGACCACTGTGTTTTTGGCCAGTGTGTTTCTGACCACTGTGTTTCTGACCACTGTGTTTATGACCACTGTGTCTCTGACCAATGTATTTCTATCCACTCTTTTTCTGACCACTCTGTTTCTGACCACTGTGGTTCTGACCACTGTGTTTCTGACCACTGTGTTTCTGACCACTGTGTTTTTGACCACTGTGGTTCTGACCACTGTGTTTATGACCACTGTGTTTCTGACCACTGTTTCTGACCACTGTGTTTCTGACCACTTTGTTTCTGACCACTGTGTTTCTGACCAGTGTGTTTATGACTACTGTGTTTCTGACCACTGCGTTTCTGACCACTGTGTTTCTGAACAGTGTGTTTCTGACCAGTGTGTTTCTGACCACTGGGTTTCTGACCACTGTGTTTCGGACCACTGTGTTTTTTACCAGTGTGTTTCTGACCACTGTGTTTCTGACCACTGTGTTTCTGAGCAACGTGCTTCTGACCACTGTGTTTCAGACCACTGTGTTTCTCACCAGTGTGTTTCTGACCAGTGTGTTTCTGACCACTGTGTTTATGACTGCTGTGCAGCCGACAACTGTGTTCTGACCACTGTGTTTCTGACTACTGTGTTTCTTACCACTTTGTTTCTGACCACTGTGTATCTGACCACTGTGTTTCTGATCACTGTGTTTCTGACCACTGTGTTTCGGGCCACTGTGTTTCTGACCACTGTGTTTCTGACCACTGTGTTTCTGACCACTGTGTTTCTGACCACTGTGTTTCTGACCACAGTGTTTCTGACCACTGTGTTCTGACCAGTGTGTTTGTTTCGAGTGTGTTTCTGACCACTGTGTTTCGGACCAATGTGTTTCTGACCACTGTGTTTCTGACCAATGTGTTTCTAACCAATGTGTTTCTGACCTCTGTGATTCTGATGGCTGTGTTTCTGACCACTGTGTTTCTGAGCATATCGTTTCTGACCACTGTGGTTCTGACCACTGTGTTTCTGACCAGTGTGTTACTGACCAGTGTTTATGACCAGTGTGTTTCTGACCACTTTGATTCTGATCACCGTGTTTCTGAACACTGTGTTTATGACCACTGTGTTTCTGACCACTGTGTTTCTGACCATTGTGTTTCTTACTAGTGTATCTCTGACCAGTGTGTTTGTGACCACTGTGTTTGTGACCAGTGTATTTCTGACCATTGTGTGTCTGATCAGTGTGTTTCTCACCAGTGTGTTTCTGACCACTCTGTTTCTGACCAGTGTGTTTCTGACCACTGTGTTTCGGACCACTGTGTTTGTTACCACTGTGTTTTTGACCACTGTCTTTCTGACCACTGTGTTTCTGGCCATTGTGTTTCAACCAGTTTGTTTCTGACCAGTGTCTTTCTGACAACTGTGTTTTCGACCACCGTGTTTCTGACCAGTGTGGTTCTGACCACTGTGTTTCTGACCACTGTGTTTCTGACCAGTGTGTTTCTGACCATTGTGTTTCTGACCACTGTGTTTCTGACCACTCTGTTTCTGACCAGTGTGTTTCTGACCACTGTGTTTCTGACCACAGTGTTTCTGACCACTGTGTTTCTGACCACTGTGTTTCTGACCAGTATATTTCTGACCACTGTGTGTCTGACCACTGTGTTTCTGACGACTGTGTGGCTGACCAGTGTGTTTCGGACCAGGGTGTTTCTGACCTCTGTGTTTCTGACCACTGTGTTTCCGACCACTGTGTTTCTGACCACTGTGTTTCTGATCACTGTAGTTCTGGCCACTGTGTTTCTGACCACTGTGTTTCTGACAACTGTTTTCCTGACCACTGTGTTTCTGATCAGTGTGTTTATGACCAGTGTGTTTCTGACCACTTTGTTTATGACCACTGTGTTTCTGACTAGTGTATTTCTGACCACTGTGTTTCTGACAACTGTGTTTCTGAGCAAGGTATGTCTGACCACTGTGTTTCTGACAAGTGTGTTTCTGACCAGTGTGTTTCTGACCACTGTGTTTCTGACCACTGTGTATCTGACCACTGTGTTTCTGACCAGTGTGTTTCTGACCACTGTGTTTCTGACCAATGTGTTTCTGACCACTGTGTTTCTGACCAATGTGTTTTTTACCACTGTGGTTCTGACTAGTGTGTTTGTGACCACTGTGTTTTTGGCCAGTGTGTTTCTGACCACTGTGTTTCTGACCACTGTGTTTCTGACCACTGTGTTTATGACCACTGTGTCTCTGACCAATGTGTTTCTATCCACTCTTTTTCTGACCACTCTGTTTCTGACCACTGTGTTTCTGAACAGTGTGTTTCTGACCAGTGTGTTTGTGACTACTGTGTTTCTGACCACTGCGTTTCTGACCACTGTGTTTCTGAACAGTGTGTTTCTGACCACTGCGTTTCTGACCACTGGGTTCCTGACCACTGTGTTTCGGACCACTGTGTTTTTGACCAGTGTGTTTCTGACCACTGTGTTTCTGACCACTGTGTTTCTGAGCAACGTGCTTCTGACCACTGTGTTTCAGACCACTGTGTTTCTCACCAGTGTGTTTCTGACCAGTGTGTTTCTGACCACTGTGTTGATGACCGCTGTGCAGCCGACAACTGTGTTTCTGACCACTGTGTTTTGACCACTGTGTTTCTCACCAATGTGTTTCTGACCATTGTTTTTCTGACCACTGTGTTTCTGACCACTGTGTTTCTATCCACTGTGTTTCTGACGAGTGTGTTTCTGACTAGTATGTTTCTGACCAGTGTGTTTCTGACCAGTGTGTTTCTGACCACTATGTTTCTGACCACTGTGTTTCTGATCAGTATGTTTCTGACCTCTGTGTTTCTGACTACTGTGTGTCTGACCACTATGTTTCTGACCACTGTGTTTCTTACCACTGTGTTTCTGACCAGTGTATTTCTGACGACTGTGTTTCTGACCACAGTGTTTCTGACCTCTGTGTTCTGACCAGTGTGTTTGTTTCCAGTGTGTTTCTGACCACTGTATTTCAGACCACTGTGTTTCTGACCACTGTGTTTCTGACCAGTTTGTTTCTGACCACTGTGTTTCTGGCCTCTTTGTTTTTGACTGCTGTGTTTCTGACCACTGTAGTTCTGACCACATTGTTTCTGACCACTGTGTTTCTGACCAGTGTTTATGACCACTGTGTTTCTGACCACTGTGTTTCTGACCATTGTGTTTCTAACCAGTGTATTTCTGAATGGTGTGTTTCTGAGCACAGTGTTTCTGACCACTGTCTTCTTGACCACTGTGTGACTGACCAGTGTGTTGCTGACTAGTGTGTTTCTGATGACTTTGTTTCTGACAAGTGTGTTTCTGACCACTGTGTTTCTGACCATTGTGTTTCAGACCACTGTGTTTGTGACCACTGTGTTTCTGACCAATGTGTTTCTGAACACTGTGTTTCTGACCACTGTGTTTCTAACCAGTGTGTTTCTGACCAGTGTCGTTCTGACCACTGTGTTTTTCACCACTGTGTTTCTCACCAGTGTGGTTCTGACCACTGTGTTTCTGACCACTGTGTTTCAGACCAGAGTGTTTCTGACCAATGTGTTTCTGACCACTGTGTTTCTGACCACTGTGTTTCTGACCACTGTGTTTCAAACCACTGTGTTGGTGACCACTGTGTTTCTGACCATTGTTTTTCAGACCACTGTGTTTTCTGACCACTGTGTTTCTGACCACTGAGTTTCTGACCAGTGTTTATGACCAGTGTGTTTCTGACCACTGTGTTTCTGACCAATTTGTTTCTGACCAGTGTGTTCTTGAACACAGTGTTTCTGACCACTGTGTCTCTGATCAATATGTTTCTGATCACTGTGTTTCTGACCAGTATGTTTCTGACCGGTGTGTTTCTGACCACTGTGTATCTAACCACTGTTTTTCTGACCAGTGTGTGTCTCACCAGTGTGTTTCTAACCAGTGTGTTTCTGAGCAATTTGTTTCTGGCCAGTGTGCTTCTGACCACTGTGTTTCTGACCACTGTGTTCCTGATCACTGTGTTTGTGACAACTGTGTTTGTGACCACTGTGGTTATGACCAATGTGTTTCTGACCACTGTGTTTCTGAGCACTGTGTTTTTGACCTCTGTGTTTCTGACCAGTGTGTTTCTAACCAGTGTGTTTCTGACCATTGTGTTCCTGACCAGTGTGTTTATGACCACTGTGTTTCTGACCACAGTGTTTCTGACCACTGTGTTTCTGACCACTGTGTTTCTGATCACTGTGTTTCTGACCAATGTGTTTCTGACCAGTCTGCTTTTGAACACTGTGTTTCTGACCACTGTGTTTCTGACCACTGTGTTTCTGACCAGTGTGTTTCTGACCACTGTGTTTTTGACCAGTGTGTATGTGACCAATGTGTTTCTGACCACTGTGTTTCTGACCAGTGTGTTTCTGACCACTGTTTTTCTGACCACTATGTTTCTGACCACTGTGTTTCTGACCACTGTGTTTCTGATCAGTGTGTTTCTGACCTCTGTGTTTCTGACTACTGTGTGTCTGACCACTATGTTTCTGACCACTGTGTTTCTGACCAATGTGTTTCTGACCACTGTGTTTCTGACCAGTGTGTTTCTGACCACTGTTTTTCTGACCACTATGTTTCTGACCACTGTGTTTCTGACCACTGTGTTTCTGATCAGTGTGTTTCTGACCTCTGTGTTTCTGACTACTGTGTGTCTGATCACTATGTTTTCGACCACTGTGTTTCTTACCAGTGTGTTTCTGACCAGTGTGTTTCTGACCACTGTGTTTCTGACCACAGTGTTTCTGACCACTGTGTTCTGACCATTGTGTTTGTTTTCAGTGTGTTTCTGACCACTGAATTTCGGACCACTGTGTTTCTGACCACTGTGTTTCTGACCAGTGTGTTTCTGACCAGTGTGATTCTGACCAGTGTGTTTCTGGTCTCTGTGTTTTTGAGCGCTGTGTTTCTGACCACTGTAGTTCTGACCAAATTGTTTCTGACCACTGTGTTTCTGACCACTTTGTTTCTGACCACTGTGTTTCTGACCAGTGTTTATGACCAGTGTGTTTCTGACCACTGTGTTGCTGACCACTGTGTTTCTGACCAGTGTGGTTCTGAGCACCGTGTTTCTGACCACTGTGTTTCTGACCTCTGTGTTTCTGACCACTGTGTGTCTGACCGGTGTGTTTCTCACCAGTGTGTTTCTAAAGACTTTGTTTCTGATAAGTGTGTTTCTGACCACTGTGTTTCTGACCTCTGTGTTTCTGACCACTGTGTGTCTGACCGGTGTGTTTCTCACCAGTGTGTTTCTAAAGACTTTGTTTCTGATAAGTGTGTTTCTGACCACTGTGTTTCTGACCTCTGTGTTTCTGACCACTGTGTGTCTGACCGGTGTGTTTCTCACCAGTGTGTTTCTAAAGACTTTGTTTCTGATAAGTGTGTTTCTGACCACTGTGTTTCTGACCTCTGTGTTTCTGACCACTGTGTGTCTGACCGGTGTGTTTCTCACCAGTGTGTTTCTAAAGACTTTGTTTCTGATAAGTGTGTTTCTGACCACTGTGTTTCTGACCTCTGTGTTTCTGACCACTGTGTGTCTGACCAGTGTGTTTCTATCCAGTGTGTTTCTGACCATGTTTTTTCTGACCAGTGTGCTTCTGACCACTGTGATTCTGACCACTGTGTTTCTGATCACTGTGTTTGTGACAACTGTGTTTGTGACCACTTTGTTTATGACCAATGTGTTTCTGACCACTGTGTTTCTGACCACTGTGTTTATGACCACTGTGTTTCTGATCACTGTGTTTCTGACCAGTGTATTTCTGACCACTGTGTTTCTGACCATTGTGTTTCTGACCAGTGTGTTTATGACCACTGTGTTTCTGACCACTGTGTTTCTGACCACTGTGTTTCTGACCACTGTGTTTCTGACCATTGTGTTTCTGAAAACTGTGTTTCTGACCACTGTGTTTATGACCACTGTGTTTCTGATCACTGTGATTCTGACCAGTGAGTTTCTGACCAGTCTGCTTCTGAACACTGTGTTTCTGATCACTGTGTTTCTGACCACTGTGTTTATGACCACTGTGTTTCTGATCAGTGTGTTGCTGACCAATGTGTTTATGCCCAGTCTGCTTCTGAGCACTGTGTTTCTGACCACTGTGTTTCTGACCACTGTGTTTCTGACCAGTGTGTTTCTGACCAGTGTGTTTTTGTCCAGTGTGTATGTGACCACTGTGTTTCTGACCACTGTGTTTCTAACCAGTTTGTTTCTGACCACGGTGTTTCTGACCTCTGTGTTTCTGACCACTGTGTGTCTGACCAGTGTGTTTTTGACCAGTGTGTTTCTGACCACTTTGTTTCTCACAACTGTGTTTCTGACCACTGTGTTTGTGACCACTGTGTTTATGACCAGTGTTTTTCTGACCACTGTGTTTCTGACCACTGTGTTCCTGACCAGTGTGTTTCTGACCAAGGTGTTTCTGACCAGTGTGTTTCTGACCAGTGTGTTTCTGACCACTCTGCACTGACCACTGTGTTTCTGACCACTGTGTTTCAGACCACTGTGTTTCTCACTAGTGTGTTTCTGACCAGTGTGTTTCTGAGCACTGTGTTTATGACCACTGTGCTTCCGACCACTGTGTTTCTCACCATTATGTTTCTGACCACAGTGTTTCTGACCAGTGTGGTTCTGACCATTGTTTTTCTGACCACTGTGTTTCTGACCAGTGTGTTTCTAACCACTATGTTTCTGACCAGTGTGTTTCTGACCAGTGTGTCTCTGACCACTGTGTTTCTGACCACTGTGTTTCTGATCAGTGTATTTCTGACCTCTGTGTTTCTGACCACTGTGTGTTTAACCACTGTGTTTCTTACCACTGTGTTTCTTCCCACTGTGTTTCTGACCAGTGTGTTCTGACCACTTTGGTTCTGACCACTGTTGTTCTGACCACTGTGTTTCTGACCAGTGTTTATGACCAGTGTGTTTCTGGCCACTTTGTTTCTGACCAGTGTGTTTCTCAACACTGTGTTTCTGACCACTGTGTTTCTGACTACTGTGTTTCTGACCATTGTGTTTCTAACCAGTGTATTTCTGAGCAGTGTGTTTCTGAGCACTGTGTTTCTGACCACTGTGTTTCTGACCACTGTGTGTCTGACCAAAGTGTTTCTGACCAGTGTGTTTCTGACCACTTTGTTTCTGACAAGTGTGTTTCTGACCACTGTGTTCCTGACCACTATGTTTCGGACCACTGTGTTTGTGACCACTGTGTTTTGGACCACTGTGTTTCTGACCACTGTGTTTCTGACCACTGTGTTTCTAACTAGTGTGTTTCTGACCGGTGTCTTTCTGCCCACTGTGTTATTGACCACTGTGTTCCTGACCAGTGTGGTTCTGACCACTGTGTTTCTGACTAGTGTGTTTCTGACCATTGTGTTTCTGACCACTGTGTTTTTGACCACTGTGTTTCTGACCACTATGTTTTTGACCACTGTGTTTCTGACCACTGTGTTTCTGACAACTGTGTTGCTGACCACTGTGTTTCTGACCACTGTGTTTCAGACCACTGTGCTTCTGACCACTGTTTTTCTGACCACTGTGCTTCTGACCACTGAGTTTCTGACCAGTGTTTATGACCAGTGTGTTTCTGACCACTGTGTTTCTGACCAATGTGTTTCTGACCAGTGTGCTTCTGAACACTGTGTTTCTGACCACTGTGTTTCTGACCACTGTGTTTCTGACTAGTGTGTTTCTGACCGGTGTGTTTCTGACTGGTATGTTTCTGACCACTGTGTTTTCGACCACTGTGTGTCTGACCAGTGTGTTTCGGACCAGTGTGTTTCTGACCAATTTGTTTCTGACCAGTGTTCTTCTGACCACAGTGTTTCTGACCACTGTGTTTCTAACTAGTGTGTTTCTGACCACTGTGTTTCTGACCACTGTGTTTCCAACCAGTGTCTTTCTGAACAATGTGTTTGTGACAACTGTGTTTTTGACCACTGTCTTTCTGACCAGTGTGGTTCTGACCAGTGTGTTTCTGACCACTGTGTTTCTGACCAGCGTCTTTCTGACCACTGTGTTTCTGACCACTGTGTTTCTGACCACAGTGTTTCTGACCACTGTGTTTCTCACCACTATGTTTCTGACCAGTGTGTTTCTGACCATTGTGTTTCTGACCACTGTGTTTCTGACTACTGTGTATCTGACCACTGTGTTTCTGACCACTGTATTTCTGACCAGTGTGTCTCTGACCAGGGTGTTTCTGACCACTGTGTTTCTGACCACTGTGTTATTGACCAGTGTGTTGCTGACGACTGTGTTTCTGACCACTGTGTTTCTGACCACCGTGTTTCTCACCACCGTGTATCTGACCACTGTGTTTCATACCACTGTGTTTCTGACCACTGTGTTCCTGACCACCGTGTTTCTCACCACCGTGTATCTGACCACTGTGTTTCAGACCACTGTTCTTCTGACCAGTGTGTTTCTGACCAGTGTATTTCTGACCACTTTGTTTCTGAGCACTGTGTTTCTGACCAGTGTGTTTCTGACCGCTTTGTTTCTGACCACTGTATTTCTGACCAGTGTTTTTCTGACCACTGTATTTCTGACCACTGTGTTTCTGACCACTGTGTTTCCGACCAGTGTGTTTCTCACCACTGCGTTCCTGACCAGTTTGTTTCTGACCACTGTATTTTTGACCAGTTTTTTTCTGACCAGTGTGTTTCTGACTAGTGTGTTTCTGACCACGGTGTTTCTGACCACTGTGTTTCTGACCACTGTGTTATTGACCAGTGTGTTGCTGACCACTGAATTTCTGACCACTGTGTTTCTGACCACCGTGTTTTCTCACCACCGTGTTTCTGACCACTGTGTTTCAGACCACTGTGTTTCTGACTAGTGTGTTTCTGACCAGTGTATTTCTGACCACTGTGTTTCTGACCAATGTGTTTCTGCCCTGTGTGTTTCTGACCACTGTATTCCTGACCACTGTGTTTCTGACCAGTGTGTTTCCGACCAGTGTATTTCTGTTCACTGTGTTTCTGACCAGTGTATTTCCGACCAGTGTGTTTCTCACCACTGTGTTTCTGACCAGTTTGTTTCTGACCACTGTGTTTTTAACCAGTGTGTGTCTGACCAGTGTGTTTCTGACCAGTGTGTTTCTGACCAGTGTGTTTCTGACCACTCTGTTTCTGACCACTGTGTTTCTGACCACTGTGTTTCTGACCACTGTGTTTCTGGCCACTCTGTTTCTGACCAGTGTGTTTCTGACCAGTGTGTCTCAGACAAGTCTGTTTCTGACCGCAGTGTTTCTGACCACAGTGTTTCTGACCACTGTGTTTCTGACTAGAGTGTTTCTGAGCAGTGTGGTTCTGACCAGTGAGTTTCTGACTACTGTGCTTCTGACCAGTGTGTTGCTGACCACTGTGTATCTGACCACTGTGTTTCTAACCTGTGTGTTTCTGACCAGTGTGTTTCTGACCACTGTGTTTCTGACCAATGTGTTTCTGACCATTGTGTTTCAGACCAGTGTGTTTCTGACCAGTGTGTTTCTGCCCACTGTGTTTCTGACCACTGTGTTGCTGACCACTGTGTATCTGACCACTGTGTTTTTAACCAATGTGTTTCTGACCATTGTGTTTCTGACCAGTGTGTTTCTGACCAGTTTGTTTTTGACCAGTGTGTTTGTGACTACTGTGTTTCTGACCACTGTGTTTATGACCATTGTGTTTCTGACCATTGTGTTTCTGACCACAGTGTTTCTGACAAATGTGTTTCTGTCCATTGTGTTTCTGACCAGTGTGTTTCTGACCAGTTTTTTTTTGACCAGTGTGTTTGTGACCACTGTGTTTCTGACCACTGTGTTTATGACCTTTGTGTTTCTGACCAGTGTGTCTCTGACGAGTGTGTTGCTGACCACTGTGTTTCTGACCACTCTCTTTCTGACCAGTGTGTTTCAGACCATTGTTTCTGACCACTGTGTTTCTGACCACTGTGTTTCTTAGCACTCTTTTCCTGAACATTGTGTTTCAGACCCCTGTCTTTCTGACCACTGGGTTTCTGACCACTATGTTTCTAAGGACTGTGTTTCTGAGCAGTGTATCTCTGACCACTGTGTTTCTGACCAATGTGTTTCTGACGACAGTGTTTATGATCACTGTGTTTCTAACCAGTGTGTTTCTGACAAGTGTGTTTCTGACCATTGTGTTTATGACCACTGTGCTTCTGACCACTGTGCTTCTGACCACTGTGTTTCTGACCACTGTGTTACTGACCAGTGTGTTTCTGACCACTGTTTTTCTGACCACTGTGTTTCTGACCACTGTGTTTCTAACCACTGTGTTTCTTACCACTGTGTTTCTTACCACTGTGTTTATGACAAGTGTATTTGTGACCACTGTGTTTCTGAACACTGTGTTTCTGACCACTGTGTTTCTGACCACTGTGTTTCTGACCAGTATGTTTCTGATGAGTGTGTTTCTAACCAGTGTGTCTCTGACCACTGTGTTTCTGACCACTGTCTTTCTGATCGGTGTGTTTCTGACCAGTGTGTTTCTGACCACTGTGTGTCTGACCCCTATGTTTCTGACCACTGTGTTTTTTACCAGTGAATTTCTGACCACTGTGTTTCTGACCCCTGTGTTTCTCACCAGTGTGTTTCTGACCACTGTGTTCCTGACCACTGTGTTTCTTTCCAGTGTGTTTCTGACCACTGTGTTTCTCACCACTGTGTTGCTTACCTGTGTGTTTCTGACCAGTGTGTTTCTGACCATTGTGTTTGTGTCCACTATGTTTATGACCAGTGTGTTTGTGACCATAGTGTTTATGACCAGTGTGTTTCTGACCACTGTATTTTTGACCACCATGTTTCTGACCAATGTGTTTCCGACCAGTGTGTTTCTGACCAGTTTTTTTCTGACCAGTGTGTTTCTGACCACTGTGTTTCTGACCACTGTGTTTCTGACTTGTGTGTTTCTGACCACTGTGTTTCTAACCAGTGTGTTTCTGACCACTATGTCTATGACCAATGTGTTTCTCACCAATGTGTTTATGACCACTGTGTTTCTGACCAGTGTGTTTCTGACCACTGTGTTTATGACCAGTGTGTTTCTGAACAGTGTGTTTTCTGACCAGTGCGCTTCTGATCACAGTGTTTTTGACCACTGTGTTTCTGACCACTGTGTTTCTGACCACTTCGTTTCTGACCACTGTGTTCCTTACCAGAGTGTTTCTGACCCCTGTGTTTCTGAGATGTGTGTTTCTGACCAGTGTGTTTCTGACCAGTGTGTTTCTGACCACTGTTTTTCAGACCACTGTGTTTCTGACCACTGTAATTCTGACCACTGTGTTTCTGACCACTGTGTTTCTGACCAATGTGTTTCTGACCACTGAGTTTTTGACCACTGTGTTTCTGACCAGTATGTTTCTGACTAGTGTGTTTCTGACCTCTGTCTTTCTGACCGCTGTGTTTCTGACCACTTTGTTTCTGACCACTGTGTTTGTGATCACTGTGGTTCTGACCACTGTGATTCTGACCAGTGTGTTTCTGACCACTGTGTTTCTGACCAGTGTGTTTCTGACCAGTGTGTTTCTGACCAGTGCGTTTCAGAGGACTGTGTTTCTGACCACTGTTTTTCTGACCACTGTGTTTCTGACCAGTGTCTTTCTGACAAGTGTGTTTTTGACCACTGTGTTTCTGACCACTGTGTTTCTGACCACTAATGTTTCTGGCCAGTGTGTTTATGAACACTGTGTTTCTGACCACTGTGTTTCTGACCACGGTGTTTCTGACCAGTGTGTTTCTGACCACTGTGTTTCTGACCACTGTGTTTCTGACCAGTGTGTTTCTGACCACTGTGTTTCTGACCACTGTGTTTCTGACCA
>SZWC01000003.1:1052587-1065064 GCA_023375785.1 Penium margaritaceum | reverse complement strand
ATTTTATTTCTGACCAGAGTGTTTCTGACCACCGTGTTTCTGAGCAGTGGGTTTCTAACCAGTGTGTTTCTGAGCACTGTGTTTCTGACCACTGTTTTTAAGACCACTGTGTTTCTGACCACTGTGTTTCTGACCACAGTGTTTCTGACCACTATGTTTCAGACCCCTGTGTTTCCGACCACTTTGTTTCTGACCAGAGTGTTTTTGACCGGTGTGTTTCTGACCACTGAGTTTCTGACCAATGTGTTTCTGACTAGTGTGTTTCTGACTAGTGTGTTTCTGACCTCTGTGTTTCTGACCGCTGTGTTTCTGACCAGTGTGTTTCTGACCACTATGTTTCTGACTACGGTGTTTCTAACCAGTGTGTTTCTGACCACTGTGTTTCTGACCAATGTGTTTCTGACCAGTGTGTTTCTGACCACTGTGTTTCTGACCAGTGTGTTTCTGACGACTGTATTTCTGACCACGGTGTTTCTGACCTCTGTGTTTCTGACTTGTGTGTTTCTGACCAGGGTGTCTCTGACCATTGTGTTTCTGACTACTGTGTTTCTAACCAGTGTGTTTCTGACCAGTGTGTCTCTGACCACTGTGTTTCTGATCGCTGTGTTTCTGACCACTCTGTTTCTGACCAGTGTGTTTCTGACGACTGTATTTCTGACCACGGTGTTTCTGACCTCTGTGTTTCTGACTTGTGTGTTTCTGACCAGGGTGTCTCTGACCATTGTGTTTCTGACTACTGTGTTTCTAACCAGTGTGTTTCTGACCAGTGTGTCTCTGACCACTGTGTTTCTGATCGCTGTGTTTCTGACCACTCTGTTTCTGACCAGTGTGTTTCTGACGACTGTATTTCTGACCACGGTGTTTCTGACCTCTGTGTTTCTGACTTGTGTGTTTCTGACCAGGGTGTCTCTGACCATTGTGTTTCTGACTACTGTGTTTCTAACCAGTGTGTTTCTGACCAGTGTGTCTCTGACCACTGTGTTTCTGATCGCTGTGTTTCTGACCACTCTGTTTCTGACCAGTGTGTTTCTGACGACTGTATTTCTGACCACGGTGTTTCTGACCTCTGTGTTTCTGACTTGTGTGTTTCTGACCAGGGTGTCTCTGACCATTGTGTTTCTGACTACTGTGTTTCTAACCAGTGTGTTTCTGACCAGTGTGTCTCTGACCACTGTGTTTCTGATCGCTGTGTTTCTGACCACTCTGTTTCTGACCAGTGTGTTTCTGACGACTGTATTTCTGACCACGGTGTTTCTGACCTCTGTGTTTCTGACTTGTGTGTTTCTGACCAGGGTGTCTCTGACCATTGTGTTTCTGACTACTGTGTTTCTAACCAGTGTGTTTCTGACCAGTGTGTCTCTGACCACTGTGTTTCTGATCGCTGTGTTTCTGACCACTCTGTTTCTGACCAGTGTGTTTCTGACGACTGTATTTCTGACCACGGTGTTTCTGACCTCTGTGTTTCTGACTTGTGTGTTTCTGACCAGGGTGTCTCTGACCATTGTGTTTCTGACTACTGTGTTTCTAACCAGTGTGTTTCTGACCAGTGTGTCTCTGACCACTGTGTTTCTGATCGCTGTGTTTCTGACCACTCTGTTTCTGACCAGTGTGTTTCTGACGACTGTATTTCTGACCACGGTGTTTCTGACCTCTGTGTTTCTGACTTGTGTGTTTCTGACCAGGGTGTCTCTGACCATTGTGTTTCTGACTACTGTGTTTCTAACCAGTGTGTTTCTGACCAGTGTGTCTCTGACCACTGTGTTTCTGATCGCTGTGTTTCTGACCACTCTGTTTCTGACCAGTGTGTTTCTGACGACTGTATTTCTGACCACGGTGTTTCTGACCTCTGTGTTTCTGACTTGTGTGTTTCTGACCAGGGTGTCTCTGACCATTGTGTTTCTGACTACTGTGTTTCTAACCAGTGTGTTTCTGACCAGTGTGTCTCTGACCACTGTGTTTCTGATCGCTGTGTTTCTGACCACTCTGTTTCTGACCAGTGTGTTTCTGACGACTGTATTTCTGACCACGGTGTTTCTGACCTCTGTGTTTCTGACTTGTGTGTTTCTGACCAGGGTGTCTCTGACCATTGTGTTTCTGACTACTGTGTTTCTAACCAGTGTGTTTCTGACCAGTGTGTCTCTGACCACTGTGTTTCTGATCGCTGTGTTTCTGACCACTCTGTTTCTGACCAGTGTGTTTCTGACGACTGTATTTCTGACCACGGTGTTTCTGACCTCTGTGTTTCTGACTTGTGTGTTTCTGACCACGGTGTTTCTAACCAGTGTGTTTCTGACCAGTGTGTTTCTGACCACTGTGTTTCTGACCACTGTGTTTCTGATCAGTGTGTTTCTGACCACTGTGTTTCTGACCACTGTGTTTCTCACCAGTGTGTTTCTGACCACTGTGTTTCTGACCACTGTGTTTCTGATCGCTGTGTTTTTGACCACTCTGTTTCTGACCACTATGTTTCTGACCAGTGTGTTTCTGACCACTGTATTTCTGATTAGTGTGTCCCTGACCATTGTGTTTTTGACCAGTGTGTTTATGACCACTCTGTTTCTGACCACTGTGTTTCTCACCACTCTGTTTTTGAAGAATGTGCTTCTTACCACTGTGTTTCTGACCTCTGTGTTTCTGACTTGTGTGTTTCTGACCAGGGTGTTTCTGACCTCTGTGTTTATGACCACTGTGTTTCTGACCACTGTGGTTCTGACCACTGTGTTTCTGACCACTGTGGTTCCGACCACTGTGTTTCAGACCACTGTGTTTCCGACCACGGTGTTTCTGACCAGTGTGTTTCTGAAAAGTGTGTTTCTAACCACTGACTTTCTGACCAATGTGTTTCTGACTAGTTCTTTTCTGACTAGTGTGTTTCTGACCTCTGTGTTTCTGACCGCTGTGTTTCAGACCAGTGTGTTTCTGACCACTGTATTTCTGACCACTGTATTCTGACCAGTGTGTTTCTGACCAGTGTGTTTCTGACCACTGTGTTTCTGACAAGTGTGTTTCTGACCACTGTGCTTTTGACCAGTGTGTTTCTGACCACTCTGTTTCTGACCACTATGTTTCTGACCAGTGTGTTTCTGACCAGTGTGTTTATGACCACTGTTTTTCTGACCACTGTGTTTCTCACCACTGTGTTTCTGACCACTGTGTTTCTGACCACTGTGTTTCTGACCAGTGTGTTCCTGACCAGTGTGTTTCTGAACAATGTGCTTCTGACCACTGTGTTTCTGACTAGTGTGTTTCTGACCAGTGTGTTTCTGACCACTGTGTTTTTTACCACTGAGTTTCTGACCACTGTGTTTCTGACGAGTGTGTTTCTGACTAGTGTGTTTCTGACCTCTGTGTTTCTGACCGCTGTGTTTCTGACCACTGTGTTTTTGACCACTGTGTTTCTGACCACTGTGGTTCTGACCACTGTGTTTCTGACCAGTGTGTTTCTGACCATTGTGTTTCTCACCAGTGTTTATAACCAGTGTGTTTCTGACCACTTTGTTTCTGGCTTATATGTTTCTGACCAGTGTGTTTCTGAGCACTGTGTTTCTGACCACTGTGTTTCTGACCACTGTGTCTCTGACCACTGTGTTTCTGACCAGTGTGTTTCTGACGAGTGTGTTTCTGACGAGTGTGTTTCTAACCACTGTGTTTCTGACCACTTTGTTTCTGACCAGTGTGTCTCTGACCGCTTTGTTTCTGACCACTGTGTTTCTGACCACTGTGTTTCTGACCACAGTGTTTCTGACCATTGTGTTTCTGACCAGTGTGTTTCTGACCAGTGTGTTTCTGAACACTGTGTTTCTGACCACTGTGTTTCTGACCACTGTTTTTCTGACCATTGTGTTTCTGACCAGTGTGTTTCTGACGAGTGTGTTTCTGACCTCTGTGTTTTTGACCACTGTGTTTCTGACCAGTGTGTTTCTGATCACCGTGGTTCTGACAAGTGTATTTCTCACCACAGTGTTTCTGACCACTGTTTTTCTGACCAGTGTGTTTCTGACCACTGAGATTCTGACCACTGTGTTTCTGACCACTGTCTTTCTGACCCCTGTATTTCTGACCACTGTGTTTCTGACCAGTGTGCTTCTGACCAGTGTGTTTCTGACCACTGTGTTTGTGACCACTGCGTATTTGGCCACTGTGCTTCTAACCAGTGGGTTCCTGACAAGTGTGTTTCTCACCACTGTGTTTTTCACCAACGTGTTTCTGACCACTGTGTTTCTGACCACTGTGTTTCTGACCACTGTTTTTCTGACCAGTGTGTTTCCGACCACTGTGTTTTTGACCACTGTGTTTCTGACCACTGTGTTTCTGACCACGATGTTTCTTACCAGCGTGTTTATGACCACTGTGTTTCTAACCACTCTGTTTCTGACCAGTGTGTTTGTGACCAGTGTGTTTCTGACCAGTGATTTTCTGACCAGTGTGTTTCTGACCAGTGTGTTTCTGACCACTGTGTTTCTGACCGCTGTGTTCCTGACCACTCTGTTTCTGACCACTGTGTTTCTGAGCAGTGTGTTTCTGACAACTGTGTTTCTGACCACTGTGTTTCTGACAACTGTGTTTCAGACCACTGTATTTCTGACCACTGTGTTACTGACCACGATGTTTCTGTGCAGTGTGTTTCTGACCAGTATATTTCTGACCACTGTGTTTCTGACCACTGTTTTTCTGGCCACTGTGTATCTGACCACTGTGATTCTGACAACTGTGTTTGTGACAACTGTTTTTCTGACCACTGTGCTTCTGACCACTGTGTTTCTGACGACTGTGTTTCTGACTAGTGTATTTCTGACCACTGTGTGTCTGACCACTGTGTTTCTGACCAGTGAGTTTCTGACCATTGTGTGTCTGACGAGTGTGTTTCTGACCTGGGTGTTTCTGACCACTGTGTTTCTGACCACTGTGTTTCTGACCACTGTGTTTCTGACCACTGTGGGTCTGACCACTGTGTTTCTGACCACTGTGGGTCTGACCACTGTGTTTCTGACCACTGTGGGTCTGACCACTGTGTTTCTGACCACTGTGTTTCTGTCCAGTGTTTTTCTGACCAGGGTGTTTCTGACCTCTATGTTTATGACCACTGTGTTTCTGACCACTGTGTTTCTGACCATTGTGTTTCTGACCACTGTGTTTCTGACCACTGTGTTTCTGACCAGTTTATTTCTGCCCAGTGTGTTTCTGACCACTGTGTTTTTCACCACAGAGTTTCTGACCACTGTGTTTCTGACCAGTGCGTTTCTGACCTGTGTGTTTCATACTGCTGTGTTTTTGACCACTGTGTTTCTGACCACCGTGTTTCTGACCACTGTGGTTCTGACCACTGTGTTTCTGACCAGTGCGTTTCTGAACAGTGTGTTTCTGACCACTGTGTTTCTGACCAGTGTGTTTCGGACCACTGTGCTTCTGACCAGTGTTTATGACCAGTGTGTTTCTGACCACTGTGTTTCTGGCTAATATGTTTCTGACCAGTGTGTTTCTCAATACTGTGTTTCTGACCACTGTGTTTCTGACCACTGTGTTTCTGACCAGTGTGTTTCTGACCAGTGTGTTTCTGACCAGTGTGTTTCTGACCAGTGTGTTTCTGACCACGTTTTTTTCTGGCCACTGTGTTTCTGACCACTGTGTGTCTGACCGGTGTGTTTCTGACTAGTGTGTTTCTGACCAATTTCTTTCTGACCAGTGTGTTTCTGACCAGTGTGTTTCTGACCAGTGTGTTTCTGAACACTGTGTTTTTGACCACTGGGTTTCTGACCACTGTGTTTCTGACCACTGTGTTTCTGAGCAGTGTGTTTCTGACCAGTGTGTTTCTGACCACTGTTTTTCTGACCACTGTGTTTCTGACCACTGTGTGTCTGACCGGTGTAATTCTGACTAGTGTGTTTCTGACCAATTTGTTTCTGACTAGTGTGTTTCTGACCAGTGTGTTTTAGACCCTTGTGTTTCTGACCACTGTGTTTCTGTCCAGTGTGTTTCGAACCATTGTGTTTCCGACCACTGTGTTTCTGACCAGTGTGTTTCTGACCACTGTGTTTTTGACTAGTGTGTTTCTGACCACTACTTCTGACCACCGTGTTTCTGACCATTGTGTTTTTGACCACTGTGTTTCTGACCACTGTGTTTCTGACCACTGTGTTTCTGACCAATGTGTTGCTGACCACTGTGTTTCTGCCCATTGTCTTGCTGACCACTGTGCTTCTGACCACTGTGTTTCTGACCACTGTGTTTCCGACCAGTGTGTTTCTGACCACTGTGTTTCTGACCAATGTGTTTCTGAACAGTGTGTTTCTGACCAGTGTATTTCTGACCACTGTGTTTCTGACCAGTGTGTTTCTGACGAGTGTGTTTCTGACCAGTGTGTTTCTGACCACTGTGTTTCTGACCAGTGTGTTTCTGACCGCTTTGTTTCTAACCACTGTGTTTATGACCTCTGTGTTTCTGACCACTGTGTTTCTGACCAGTATTTTTCTGATCACTGGGTTTCTGACCAGTTTGTTTCTCACCACTGTGTTTCTGACCACTGTTTTTCTGACTAGTGTGTTTCTGACCACTGTGATTCTGACCACTGTGTTTCTGACCGCTGTCTTTCTGACCACTGTATTTCTGACCACTGTGTTTCTGACCAGTGTGCTTCTGACCAGTGTGTTTCTGACTACTGTGTTTCGGACCACTGTGTATCTGACCACTGTGTTTCTAACCAGTGTGTTTCTGACAAGTGTGTTTCTGACCACTTTGTTTTTTACCAACGTGTTTCTGACCACTGTGTTTCTGACCACTGTGTTTCTGACCACTGTGTTTCTGACCAGTGTGTTTCCGACCACTGTGTTTTTGACCACTGTGTTTCTAACCACTGAGTTTCTGACCACTAAATTTCTGACCAGTGTGTTGATGACCACTATGTTTCTGACCAGTGTGTTTCTGACCAGTGTGTTTCTGACCACTGTGTTTCTGACCAGTGTGTTTCTGACCAGTGTGTTTCTGACCACTGTGTTTCTGACCAGTGTGTTTCTGACCAGTGTATTTCTGACCACTGTGATTCAGACCACTGTGTTTCTCACCAGTGTGTTTCTGATCACTGTGGTTCTGACCAGTGTGTCTGTGACCAGTGTGTTTCTCACCACTGTGTTTCTGTCCAGTGTGTTTCGAACCATTGTGTTTCTGACCAGTATCTTTCTGATCACTGTGGTTCTGACCAGTGTGTTTCTGACCACTGTGTTTCTGACCAGTGTGTTTCTGACGAGTGTGTTTCTGACCACTTTGTTTCTGACCACTGTGTTTCTGACCAGTGTGTTTCTGACCGCTTTGTTTCTGACCACAGTGTTTCTGACCTCTGTGTTTCTGACCACTGTGTTTCTGACCAGTATTTTTCTGATCACTGTGTTTCTGACCAGTGTGTTTCTCACCACTGTGTTTCTGACCACTGTTTTTCTGACCAGTGTGTTTCTGACCACTGTGGTTCTGACCACTGTGTTTCAGACCGCAGTCTTTCTGACCACTGTATTTCTGACCACTGTGTTTCTGACCAGTGTGCTTCTGACCAGTGTGTTTCTGACCACTGTGTTTCTGACCACTGTGTATCTGACCACTGTGTTTCTCACCAGTGTGTTTCTGACAAGTGTGTTTCTGACCACTTTGTTTTTTTCCAGCATGTTTCTGACCACTGTGTTTCTGACCACTGTGTTTCTGACTTCTGTGTTTCTGACCAGTGTGTTTCCGACCACTGTGTTTTTTACCACTGTGTTTCTAACCACTGAGTTTCTGACCACTAAATTTCTGACCAGTGTGTTTATGACCACTGTGTTTCTGACCACTGTGTTTCTGACCAGTGTGTTTCTGACCACTGTGTTTCTGACCAGTGTGCTTCTGACCAGTGTGTTTCTGACCACTGTGTTTCTGACCACTGTGTTTCGACCGCTGTGTTCCTGACCACTCTGTTTCTGACCACTGTGTTTATGACCAGTGTGTTTCTGACCAGTGTGTTTCTGATTAATGTGTTTCTGACCTGTGTGTTTATGACCATTGTGTTTCTGACGAGAGTGTCTCGGACCACTGTGTTTCTTACCACTGTGTTTCTGACCAATGTATTTCTGACCACTGTGTTTCTGACCAGTGTATTTCTGACCAGTGTGTTTCTGACCACTGTGTTTCTGACCACTGTGTATCTGACCACTGTGTTTCTAACCAGTGTGTTTCTGACCAGTGTGTTTCTGACTACTGTGTTTCTCACCAATGTGTTTCTGACCACTGTGTTTCTTACCAGTGTGTTTCTGACCAGTGTGTTTCTGACCACTGTGTTTCGGACCAGTGTGTTTCTGACCACTGTGTTTCTGACAAATGTGTTTGTTTCCAGTGTGTTTTTGACCACTTTGTTTTGGATCACTGTGTTTCTGACCACTGTGTTTCTGACCAGTATTTTTGTGACCATAGTGTTTCTGACCAGTGTGTTTCTGACCCTGTGTTTTTAACCACTGTGTTTCTGACCAATGTGTTTCTGACCACTGTGATTCTGACATGTGTGTTTCTGACCTGTTTGTCTCTAACCAGTGTGTTTCTGACCAGTGTGTTTCTTACCACTGTGTTTCTGACCACTATGTTTCTGACCGGTGTGTTTCTGACTAGTGTGTTTCTGACCACTGTGATTCTGACCAGTGTGTTTCTGACCAGTGTGTTTTCTGACCAGTGTGTTTCTGACCACTATGTTTCTGACCATTGTGTATCTGACCACTGTGTTTCTGACCAGTTCGTTTTTGTCTACTGTGTTTCTGACCAGAGTGTTTCTGACCACCTTTTTTCTGAGTTGTGTGTTTCTAGCCAGTGTGTTTCTGACCACTTTGTTTCTAACCACTGTTCTTCAGACCACTGTGTTTCTGACCACTGTGTTTCTGACCACTGTGTTTCTGACCACTATAATTCAGACCACTATGTTTTCGTCCACTGTGTTTCTGACCAGTGTGTTTCTGACCAGTGTGTTTCTGACCAGTGTGTTTCTGACCAATGTGTTTCTGACAAGTGTCTTTCTGACTAATGTGTTTCCGACCTCTGTGTTTCTGACCGCTGTGTTTTTGACCACTGCGTTTCTGACCACTGTGTTTCTGACCACTGTGGTTATGACCATTGTGTTTCTGACCAGTGCGTTTCTGACCACTGTGTTTCTTACCACTGTGTTTCTGACCAGTGTTATTCTGAGCAGTGTGTTTCTGTCCAGTGAATTTGAGACCACTATGTTTCTGACCAGTGTCTTTCTGAAAAGCGTGTTTTTGTCCAGTGTGTTTCTAACCACTGTGGTTCTGACCACTGTGTTTCTGACGACTGTGTTTCTGACCACTGTGTTTCAGACCACTCTGTTTCCGACCACTGTGTTTCTGAACAGTGTGTTTCTGACCAGTGTGTTTCTGACTACTGAGTTTCTGACAAATGTGTTTCTGACAAGTGTGTTTCTGACCGATGTGTTTCTGACCACTCTGTTTGTGACCACTTTGTTCTGACCAGTGTGTTTCTGACCACTGTGTTTTTGACCAGTGTGTTTATGACCACTGTATTTCTGACTACTGTGTTTCTCACCACTGTGTGTATGACCACTGTGTTTTTGACAACTGTGTTTCTGACCAGTGTGATCTTGACCAGTGTGTTTCTGACCTCTGTGTTTCTGACTAGTGTGTTTCTGACCAGGGTGTTTCTGACCTCTGTGTTTCTGACCATTGTGTTTCTGACCACTGTGTTTCTGACCATTGTGTTTCTGACCACTGTGGTTCTGACCACTGTGTTTCTGACCAGTGTGTTTCTGACCAGTGTGTTTCTGACCACTGTGTTTCTGACCACTGTGTTTCTGGCCAGTGTGTTTCGGACAAGTGTTTATGACCAGTGTGTTTCTGACCACTGTGTTTCTGGCCAATGTGTTTCGGACCAGTGTGTTTCTGAACACTGTGTTTCTGACCACTGTGTTTCTGACCACCGTGTTTCTGACCACTGTGTTTCTGACCAGTGTGTTTCTGACCACTGCGATTCTGTCCACTGTGTTTCTGACCACTGTGTTTCTGACCACTATGTGTCTGACCGGTGTATTTCTGACCAGTGTGTTTCTGACCACTTTGTTTCTGACCAGTGTGTTTCTGACCAGTGTGTTTCTGACCATTGTGTTTCTGACCACTGTGTTTCTGACCACTGTGTTTCTGACCACTGTGTTTATGACCAGTGTGTTTCTGACCAATGTGTTTCTGACCTCTGTGTTTCGAACCAGTTTGTTTCTGACCACTGTGTTCCTTACCAGTGTGTTTCTGACCACTGTGTTTCTGACCAGTGTGTTTCTGACCACTGTGTTTCTGACCACTGTGTTTCTGACCACTGTGTTTCTGACCACTGTGTTTCTGACCACTGTGTTTATGACCAGTGTGTTTCTGACCAATGTGTTTCTGACCACTGTGTTTCGAACCAGTGTGTTTCTGACCACTGTGTTCCTTACCAGTGTGTTTCTGACCACTGTGTTTCTGACCAGTGTGTTTCTGACCACTGTGTTTCTGACCACTGTGTTTCTGACCACTGTGTTTCTGACCACTGTGTTTCTGACGAATGTGTTGCTGACCACTGTGTTTTTGCCCATTGTGTTTCTGACCACTGTGTTTCTCACTACTGTGTTTCTGACCACTGTGTCCCTGACGAGTGTGTTTCTGACCACTGTGTTTCTGACCACTGTGTTTCTGACCATTGTGTTTCTTACCACTGTCTTTTTGACCAGTGTGTTGCTGACCACTGTGTTTCTGACCTCTGCGTTTCTGACCACTGTGTTTCTGACCACTGTGTTTCTGACAACCGTGTTTCTCAGCACTGTGATTCTGACCATTGTGTTTCTGACCAGTGTGTTTCTGACTAATGTATTTCTGACCACTGTGTTCCTGACCTGTGTGTTTCTGACGAGTGTGTTTCTGACCACTGTGTTTCTGACCACTGTGTTTCTGACCAGTGTGTTTCTGACCGCTTTCTTTCTGACCACTCTGTTCCTGACCACTGTGTTTCTGACCACTGTGTTTCTGACCAGTGTGTTTATGATCACCGTGTTTCTGACCAGTGTGTTTCTCACCACTGTGTTTCTGACCACTGTTTTTCTGACCAGTGTGTTTCTGTCCACTGTGATTCAGACCACTATGTTTCTGACCTCTGTGTTTCTGACCACTGTATTTCTGACCACTGTATTTCTGAGCAGTGTGCTTCTGACCAGTGTGTTTTTGACCACTGTGTTTCTGACCACTGTGTTTCTGACCACTGTGTATCTGACCACTGTGTTTCTAACCAGTGTGTTTCTCAAAAGTGTGTTTCTGACCACTGCGTTTTTTACCAATGTGTTTCTGACCAATGTGTTTCTGACCACTGTGGTTATGACCACTGTCTTTCTGACCAGTGTGTTTCTGACCACTGTGTTTCTGACCAGTTTGTTTCTGTCCAGTGCGTTTGAGACCACTGTGTTTCTGACCACGGTGTTTCTGACCACTGTGTTTCTGACCAGTGTCTTTCTGACAAGTGTGTTTTTGACCAGTGTGTTTCTTACCACTGTGGTTCTGACCACTGTGTTTCTGACCACTGTGTTTCTGACCACTGTGTTTCAGACCAGTGTTCCCGACCACTGTGTTCCCGACCAGTGTCTTTCTGACCAGTGTGTTTCTGACCACTGATTTTCTGACCAATGTGTGTCTGACTAGTGTGTTTCTGACTAGTGTGTTTCTGACCTCTGTGTTTCAGACCGCTGTGTTTCTGACCAGTGTGTTTCTGACCATTGTGTTTCTGACCACGGTGTTTATGACCAGTGTGTTTCTGACCACTGTGTTTCAGACCACTCTGTTTGTGACCAGTGTGTTTCTGATCACTGTGTGTTCTGACCAGTGTGTTTCTGACCAGTGTGTTTCTGACCAGTGTGTTTCTGACCACGGTGTTTCTGACTGTGTGTTTTTGACCACTCTGTTTCTGACCACTATGTTTCTGACCAGTGTGTTTCTGACCACTCTGTTTCTGACCACTATGTTTCTGACCACTGTGTTTTTGACCACTGTGTTTCTAACCAGTGTTTTCCTGACCAGTGTGTTTTTGAACAATGTGCTTCTGACCACTGTGTTTCTGACTAGTGTGTTTCTGACCAGGGTGTTTCTGACCTCTGTGTTTCTGACCACTCTGTTTCTGACCACTGTGTTTCTGACCACTGTGTTTCTGACCTTAGTGTTTCTGACCACTGTGTTTCTCACCAGTGTGTTTCTGACTAGTGTGTTTCTGACCTCTGTGTTTCTGACCGCTGTGTTTCTGTTCACTGTGTTTCTGACCACTGTGTTTCTGACCAGTGTGGTTCTGACCACTGTGTTTCTGACCAGTGTGTTTCTGACCAGTGTGTTTCTGACCACTGTGTTTCTGACCACTGTGTTTCTGACCAGTGTGTTTCTGACCAGTGTGTTTCTGACCACTGTGTTTCTGACCACTGTGTTTCTGACCACTGTGTTT